>BRZM01000043.1:6063205-6281730 GCA_033238685.1 Lates japonicus | reverse complement strand
GGGGGAGAAAGACAGAGAGAGAGAGAGTGATAGAGAGAGAGGGAAAGAGAGAGAAAAAGAGAGGGGGTGGATCTGTTGATTTACTAAAGACTCAAATACGACCAGTCTCCCCTCCCACACACCCACTCACACTTCCTCCCTCTCCTCATCTCTCCCTTTTCCTCTCTCTCTCTCTCTCTCTCTCTCTCTTTCTCTCTCTCCCCCCACCCCCTCCTGGCGTGATGGTACAGCTCCAGAAACAGGAAGGAGCCGCAGCTCTATAAATAGAGAGGAGCTGCTCAGCCAGGAACCACACACACACACACACAGTTTCCCCTCTCTTGTCCCCTCATTTTCTCTCTCTCTCTGTTGCTTCTCTGCTCTCCCTGCTTGCCCTCTTTCTTACTTACACTTTATCTCTAAAATGTAAACACTCAGACACACTCAAACACATACACTCAAACACACAGTCCTTGACTCGGATGATAATTAGTTGTGCGTTCAATGCTAATGGTTTATAAATGTGTCTGTTGACACACACTGCTCCTTATCCCCTTCCCTTTTTCTTTTTTCTGTCTTTGACTCTCGCTCTCTCTCTCACTCTAACACACTCACACACACACACACACACACACACACACACACTAAGGTTTCTGTTATTGAGTTGTGGGGTTGGGGATGGGGGGGGGGGGAGTGATGGTTTTCTGTGGCCACTAGGTTTTTATGTCAGGTCAGCAGGTTTGAAAGTGCTGATGACACACGTACATGTGCGTGCTCACACTCTTTCTTACTGCATGCACACGCCACATATTATATATGAGAAAAAGCTGCAGTAAACCACACCACAATAGTGTTTATTTTGTGTGTGTTAGTCTTCTATCTGCCTCTGTGTGGTGTTACAGCTACAGTTACTGACAGTTGTCTGAAATCAGTACCTCTCTAACAACTGTTAAAATTTGTTACTATGAATATTCCTCATCTTTGTTTTTTCACGTAAACTTGCACTAAAAACAAATGATAAGCAGTCATAAAGAACTAAATTGTTAAGAAAACACTAAATATCCCAACACAGTGCAATGCCATAAGAATGTCAATGTGTTTTTAAATATAATTTTTATTTTGGAATAAACAAGCATACATCTGCCAGCGCTCTGACTACACAACAAAACTGGATTCATCTGCAGAATTGGAAAAAATAAAAAAAATTAAATAAATGAAGGCGTGTATTGTTTAGAAGATTAGAAGTGTGTGTGTATTCAAATCAGGGGTGTAAAGGCCCCCTGTGTACAGGAGGCAGACTGGCAGGCGCTCTCTCTCTCTCTCTCTCTCTCTCTCTCTCTCTCTCACACACACACACACACGTCTCTGGGACGGCGGCCAAATGGTTCTTTTGTTTGTACCTTCCTCTTGTCACTTGGAGTTTTCTGTCCTTCACTCCCACAGACTCTTTTCTTTTTGTGTTCTGTCCATCTATTGCTCAATGTTCAGGGACCTGGTCTGGAAAACTAAACATTGTGTGTCTGAAAAGGTTGACATTCAGGAAGGAAATCTCACAATCTTACAATAATGATAATAATAATGTGACAGTGTGAGTAGTGCACAGGCTAGAAATTGTGGGCCTCATCAGAAGCCCAAATCCAGAGAAGAAGGCTAGCAGTTTCCCTCTGTTTCCAGTCTTTATGCTAAGCTAGGATAACTAGCTGTTGGTCTCAGCTGGCCTATATATTTACATACATCAGTTCAAGTTGCGGACCCTTAATGTGTGGATCAGTTACAGAACAACCCTCCTGATGGGTTTTAGTGTCTTGCTCAAGGACACTTCAGCCGGATGGGTGCTTGCTGATGTGTGCTTGAACCTGTGTCCTTGAGATGAAGGACAGACTCTCTAACTCTCCTGCCTGTTTTCCTTTTTGATTGACCTTAAACGTTCCTCTTCTTTTCACTGAAATGAGTAGTAATGAAGTTTTAAAAAGCTGAGTATCATTAAAGATAACTGACATTCCACACAGATAGATATTTTAAGATTGGTGTCAGACCAAAACCCCTTTTCACAACGTATAAAGGAATTGTGTGATATAGCAAACTCACACTCCTCATTAGCAGCTGCTCTTGGTTCATTCATTGAAGTTATCTTTCTGCACTGTCACTGCTTTTTTCATTGCTATAGAGGAAATGAGGACATGTAGCCATTGCTGCTGCTTGTTTGGTTGCTGGTACAGTCAGCAAACTAGTGAAGTGAATTCACAAGAACAGTTTCTTCCCGTCTGCAACTGGGGTCCTCAACAAGATCTAGCCCCCCCCAAACACACACACACACAGAGACTGTCACAGACTATAATCCCCCCACCCCCCACTACACGTTACATTAACATTATACACACACCAATGCATTACATTAACGCACATCTCTCCGGACAATCACTGCCACCTTCAAACATTTGCACTCTACACTTTACATTTTAATTATGTATATTCATGTTCCTTGTGTGTATATTTATGTTCCTTGTAAATATAGTTTTTCTCTGTTCTTTAGCACCGATATACCAAGACAAATTCCTTGTATGTGCAAACTTACTTGGCAATAAAGTCTGATTCTGATTCTGATTCTGAAGTGAACCAGGTGGATAACACTTATTTTTCTAATTTTTTCATCTCTCTTACCCCTCGCCTTGACATTATGTCTGGTGAAATAATTCCTCAAAACAAACAGATTCACATAGATTTCCTAAATAAGTTGTTGTACAGTTGTTTGAACACAGCCCCTGAAATGTGTCGCTTTGTAAGGACAATCCTGTTCTCATGTGTAAGAGACCTGATAGCTCAACAGCAGCCTTTTCAGGCAGGTTATGGTTCAAAATAGGTGGATACATGCAAGAGCTTATTGCTATACTCTCATACACACACACATACACACACAAACACATTTACTTATTAAAGACCTGTTTGATTTAATTGACTCATTTCACAGTCTAGTGGGCCAGCCCAGGAACAAGCACACATACACACTCACAGTCAAGGTTCATACTAGCCTGCACCAGAGAAACCAAATGAAGTTTGGTTGATAACAACAGATGCGTCTGTTGTGTGTTTGAGTGTGTGTAAAATTGGAATGGGGCTTTTTTTTTTTTTTAATTTGATTTGTGTGATATTTGTGTGATTTGATTTGAGTATGTCTGACTACCTGATTGTAATCACTCCACATAATTCATCTCTCTAACTTGACTTCACATAAGTCTGACCAGGATCCCAAGCAAATAAATGCATATTCTGGTGTTTGATCCTTCCTCAAGAAAATATGATGATGTTTGACTAAAAACTGTGCATTTTCACATCATTTTGGACCATTAACATTACTATATTTAGAAAAACACAGCACAGGTTGTTGCTTTTCACAGCTCACTCAGACATTAGTGAGGAGAAAAGAGAAACAAATAGGCTCACCAATGACGTGTCCTGAACTAATCCTTCACATTTTCGTGCGTGATTGCAATGTGCGGTATCCACAGTAACATTAGTAAAACAAGGCTTATAGTGAATGTATTTGAACTGTGATTGTTTTCATCTTCCCACAACCACTTTCTGTTCACTTTCTCAGTGGTTTGTTGCCACTGGCCAGCTGACTGAGTTACTGTAGTGAGACAATTCCCCTCTCACAATCACTCTTCTCAGAATCATTTTCTCTGACAGTTAGCATTTTCCAGACTGTCTTTTTGAGCTCATCATCTGTGGCAGCTGTAATTCTGGGCCGCAGTAAAGACGTCAGGAGATGTTACAAACTCGTTTTCAGTCATCATGAATTTATTCCCTCCGTAGCAGCAAAACATGCCACACTGGCCTTCAGAAACTCATGCAGGTTAAACCTGGCTAACAAAACACTTTAATGGCTGAGTAACTCTAAAAGACTCACTATAGTTGGACTGAAAACACTGGTAAGACTACCAACAAAAAGTTACACTGGTACTCTCCCTGTTGAAAAATAATATCTGATGTTAATGAACACAAAATTGCCTTGCCCTCAAAGATAAAATGACCCCAACTCAAACCTCATTCCCAGAAAAAATATCTTATATTTGGGCAGATATGGTATCATTTCTCTCCAGAGCAGTAGAGTACTCTCAGCAAGTCCTGAATGTAGATCATGATTAAGTTGACAAGATAATTCCAGCTTTTTTCCTTTTGGTTGTGAGATCACAAAATCACTGATAATGATAACAGCTAATGACCAGTATTGGTTGATAGGCTCACTGGATGTTTCCTACAGTAGCTGCTATCTGTGACATACTGATGTGAAAAAAATCACTTGATACTTCCAACGAAAACATCTAAAAGCCTGTTTGTTTTTTAGTTATTGACCAACCACACAGTAGAAAGAGACATAAGCATGCAGAAAAAGTGCATTTACTGTATGTTCATGTGTGTGTGTGTCTGGTTAACTCTGTGTGGTTAACTACTTTCTGTTGCACAGCGGTCATCACCTGTAATGTGTGTATGTGTGCGTTGTATCCTGCCTATTATTGGCAGGACTGTCCCCTGCAGTCAGAACAGAGAAGAGAGTGAGGAGATGATGTGGCAGTGAGACAGGCAGGGGCAGAAGGTGGAGTGAAAGAAGAAAAAAGGATGGATAGAGGTAAAGTCAGAATAGGAAAAGAGGGTGAGTTGCTTGACATGAATGAAACATGTTGCAATTATTTTCACAGAGGATGCAACTGTTGTCTGGCTTTTGATTAGGTTTACTCCACCCTCAGTGATAAATATGAGTAGGAATACAGGAATATATTTCTAATTATGGCTGTACAAGCGTAATCCTGTAGAGAAAAGCTTTTCTTTGTTGACCATTATTCTCATATCGAGAGGCATGTCTGTTAGATGCCTTCACATTTAGTTTGTAACATAAGAAAATACCCATACTGTGCGACTGTCTCTTGACATAGACACGCTCTTTTAATGTTTAGACTTCGGTTTGAATTCGATATGATGCTCAACCTTTAAAGAGAGGGAGGCAAAGGAAGGAGAGGAGAGGAGACAGGGTGGTGGAGAGTGAGTAAGTGAGCGAGAGGAGAAGAGGAGGAGGAGGAGGAGGGGGAAGAAGGAGGATGCAGCGCACAAAGCACCAGAGCAGCAGGTTGCTATAACAACAGCACCTTAGTGGTTCCATCTTCTGTCTCTCTCCTCCCCTCCCTCCCCTCTGATCACCCTCTCATCGTTTGCTCCCTGCTGTCATTTGGCGCACTATGCCTTTCCATCAAGCCACCTATCTCCTCCTCTCTCTCTCTCTCTCCCTCCCTCCAACCCCCACCTCCTTTCTCCTTCACCCTCTCTCCTCCTCTTCATCTTCATGTTCTGGTAGCTCCTCCACTCAAAGGAAAAAGACCATCTGCCTGACAAATAAATCCCTTCTTCCTCCTTGTGTGTGTGTGTGTCTCTTACCTTTGTCTCTCTGTATCTTTGTCATTTCCTCTCTCTCTCTCTCTCTCATCTCTCTCTCTCTGTGTCTGTTGTGGGAGCAGACAGAGGAGCAGTCAGCAGGTGTTTATGTCAAAGAGTACAGAGAGAGACGCAGGGGGGGAAACAAGCAGCGCTCTCTTCCTTTTTCTCTCACTCCTGTCTTTGCTCTTTTACATCCTCTCGTCCTTTTTTTTTTTTTTTTTTTACTCCAATGCTCTTTTTTTCCCCGCCTGCTCTCGAGCTCTCCAGCTTGATTAAACTACTACTCAAAATTCTTTGTCTCTGACTCTCCGTATCTTCTCCTGGCTCAGATTCTTTCTCTCACTCACGCAAACACTCATTCCTCTCAATTCAGTTCACTTCAAAGGCATTTTATTGCCGTGATTGTCAAATGAATAAAAATATTGTCAGGTTCCGTTTGCAGTGCCTGACAGGTATATTACTGTAATTCAGAGGCATAATTAGGTTGGTAATTGTACTAAAAGAAACAAATGATTAATTAACTACAGTTAATATAAAGTATTTGTAGTGCCTCACAGTTTTGTCATTCATCCTGTCACGTTCCCTCAGGCTAGGGCATGCTGACTCATACGGTACTGAGCAGACAGAACCACAGTCCATCTTTTTTTCAGTTTGAACATATTTTTCTATTTCTTTGTTTCTGCCTCTATATTCAGCTATTCAGCATTTTTATCAAAAGGGTTAAACTAGTGATGATTTTTGTAAACGTGGGTGTGTATGTAAAACCTCTGTGTGCATGGGAATGCATGCATGCGTCTTGTGTGGGAGGGTGCTGCTATAGTTCACACCACCTGGATAATTATGGGAGTTTTTATAGGTGGGCTTTGAAAGGCGAGTCTGTTATTATCAACATGAGTCACTGGCATTTAGGGAAAGCCTGTAACACACACAAGCTTGCACATACACAAACACACTCACACACACACAAACCCGAGCCTGTATACAGGAGACCTGAATTATTTAAACCCATTGATTGCAGGACCACACACACAAACACGCAGAGTTGATGAAGCCATGTCATGACAGTGGAGATGTGTGTTTTCCTGTGTTTTTCCCCAGTTGTTCCTGTAATGGCTACTCTAGCATGAGAGTTCAAGACACACACACACACATACTGTAGTTTTGGCTGTCAATACTAATAATGTTTATCATGCCATAAAGATAATTAGGCTGACTGTCAGTCATATTGGAGAACAGAGGGGAAAGCCAACCCGACAGCCCCCTCCGCCAACACACACACACACACACATACACATATTCACACACGAGTAAACCAAGAAAGTCAAAAAGGGATGATTTGTGTTCTCTGTATTGTTGTGTTGTGTTGTGTTGTGTTGTGTTGTGTTGTGTTGTGTTGTGGTGTGTTGTGTGGTGTGTGTGTGTGTGTTTGTGATGGGTCTGTGTGTCAGCAGCTTGAGTGGGTCCACCTCAGGGTCAGAATACAATCTGAATATATTTTTTCTTCTGTTGTTCCATCTGAATAACAAAGAGCTAAGTGTGCCTTTGCACACATGCATGTATCAGTGGTGCTGTCTTTGTGTGTGTGTGTGTGTGACATTCACATGTGAAAGCTGAGAGTGTCGATTTTACAAAATATTTAAATATGTTACTGCTTCACAGCTCTTTTTTTTTTAAATACACAAGGCTGTTTGAAATGTAGATCTGTACTGTATGTGTAACTTGCACACTGCTCCTACCATTTGTGTGTCTGTGCATTTGGATGAGTTGTGTGCGTCAGTGCAAATGTGTATAAACTGACTGTCAGGATGAGACAGAAGGGAGGTTTCAGTGTAAGAGACTTTCAGTTAAAAAGTACCAGTAAAATTATTTTTTTTCAGTATGTTACCCCTTCTATATATATATATATATATATAAAATATATATATAAATAAAATTGAATTGAATTGAATTGAATTGAATTCTATTTCTCTCCATTGTAAATTTACATTATGCCTTTTCATTACATGTGCGTTGTAAGATCATCTTATTTTTTGTTTTGTAAATGATTAAATTTAGCTGCAACTGAGTGACCCTAATCTGCCATCACATATTCCTTTTCAAAGTTGTTGTAAGAATACAAATAGAATGAAATAATACTATATCCATAGCATCTATTTCTTGTACAATGAATTTAATGAGAGCCTTTACCTCTGATTTTGACCTAAACATCATCTTTGGTATGAATCTTGAACTTGGGCCCAGATTTGGGTCGGAGCACAAAATTTGTTCCCTGGGAACCTTTCATAAATGAGGTCCCTGCTTCCCATCCGTCATTTTAATAGCATCTACTATTTCTCTGCCAAGTTCATTAGGGGTTGAAATTAACAGGAGTTAGGAGTGAAATTGAGATTGAGAGTTTATTAAATTGCACAGAAATTGCACAGGAACCTTGATTTTTATACACTTTCCTGCTTTTTTACCACAGTCTAGTTGTTGCCAATTCCCACTGTTAACCTGCATCTACAGCTGCCAATTCCCTCACTAACATACTAACTAATTACTAACTAACTAATTAACTAATGTACATACTTCGTGCTTTCAACCAAACATTGATAAAACTGTTGTTATTGCATTGAACGGTAAGCCCAGAATCATCAAAAAGCTCATGCTAATTGTAAAGCCTACTGAAAAGTATCTGGTTTTCTTAAAAATGTTTTTTTCTGTCAGGACTACCATGTGAGATTGCTGTTTTCAAATGTATCAATTAACCACTTAAAGTGTTGTAGAAAACCTTATTGTTAGTGATAGAAAACACTATCCACACTTAGTATAGATAGACTAAAGGACAAACAGGAGAGAATTTTAGATCGCTCATGTTAGCATGGTTTTGCTTTGTTCCTTTCCCCAGTTTCTGCTCTAAACTTTGTCTTGCATCCCTCCTGCTATGCCTCAGTTTCTGTTTGCTGTCCCTCCATACCTCCTCTCCTCTCCCACCCAGGTCTAAGATAGTGATTACCTGAACTGCCAACCAGCATTCGTTAGCACCCTGTTGTTATCTCGTCTGTGCCATGGCAGAGGCAGTTAGGTTTAGGCTAAGAATGGTGTGTGGATTTAGATGGGGCAGCTCAGCTGCCCATTGGCTGAAGCTAATGATGGAGAATACTATATGAGCTGTTCTTTTGATCTTTCTTCCCTTCCTCAGAAAACCTGGAGTCCTTCCCGCTGGGACTGCTCATTGACAGAGCTGATAGTCCTCTCATTGCTTTGTCTTGTATTTTACTTAATGTTAAATAAAATGTGTGCTTCTGAACACATGCATGTGTGTATAGTCAACAGGAAATGCTCCATGTGAGAACTCAGTGGTGTGATCATTATTTCAGTCATATTGGGTCTGTGCTGAAAGAACAATTGATTTGTCTTGGTGATATTTTGATTTTCAGCACACCTCTTGCCTTCTCACGACAGTTCTTGATGTGTGTAGAGAGGAAGCAGCCTGTTGCTTTATTGATTCAGTATCTCGTGTTGTTTCCATTGTTAGCACCCTGAAGACCAAAGAAAAGTTTTTGTATTGCTAACATTTCCCATATCTGGTGACTCTCCAGCCCTAATTTTTTTTCTTCTTTGTTCCAGCTCCAGGAGACTGTGAAGAGGAAACTGGACAGTGCACGATCGCCCCTCAATGGAGACCAGAATGGCATCTGTGATGGAGGCAGCTACTCACCTACCACCAAACGGGTACGGAAGGAGGGCTCTGGTGGTTTGGACTCATTAACAGGACTCCCTAACAACAACAATAACAGTGTACCACCCATCTCTCCTCTGCATCACCAAATGGACATTAAGCCTTTACTTGGCGGGCCCAACACTTCCACCGGAAACAACACTACAAACAGCAACGGCAACCATGTAGGCCGGGCATCAGATGAGCTGGGAAAGAATGGTGGCAGCCATCTCCCGGACATGAAGCTGAATGGCTCACTGGATCTGGAGGACAGCTTCGGCCTCCTCAAAGACCTGAAACAAGAGCCATTGGATGACGGAGGTGGGATGGAGTCCTCGGATCCCCAGTCTCTGTCCAATCAGAACAAACTGTTCTCTGACATCAACCTCAATGACCAGGAGTGGCAGGAGCTGATCGATGAGCTGGCCAATACTGTACCAGAGGACGATATGCATGACCTCTTCAATGAGGACTTTGAGGACAAGAAAGAGGCAGAGTTTGGCAGGCCAGCAAACAATCAGACACCAGGCCCACAGGAGGCAGCTGGGAATACAACGGCACCTGGAGGGGGGGCAGCGCCAGCAGCAGCAGCCCTGCCTCCTCCTCCTCAGCCTCCACAGGGAGGTCCACAGGTTCCCATGGGCTCACCACAGGTCAGTGTTAAGAGGGTCAACATGATGTCCCATGGCTTTGTTAACCCTTAACACCTGCCCTAAGTTGTGACCAGCCTAGGTGATGCAGTCACTTATTGATGTTTGTCTGGTGTTTCCTGTAAAGGCAGAATTACAGTACATTTGTCAGCTTGTTTAAGTGATTGTTAGCTTTTAGTTGTAACAAACGCAAAAGATCTGTCTGTCAACATGTCAGCCAAGTCAAAATGGCAACAATCCATTGAACTGCACACACAATGTAAATTACAGTTTATCCTTGATGTAGGGATTCCAGGTAACAAGTCAGTAACTGGTTTTTAATTGGAACAGATTCTTAATTCTTGTTCATAGTAATACATTTACACAGGCATGTCCTTTAGTTTACTGTTTCTAAATGACTATAAAACCAATAAAAAAAATCTAATAAAAATTAGATGTGCAGAACAAGAAACAAACAAACATGAAATACTTCCATGGTGTGTTGGGGTTATACTGTTATAAAGTTTTACATGCCAGTTTTACATGAGGTATTGTCTCAGACAATATAGTTTCCAGCAAGACTGGAAAAAAATATGAACAGATTTTTGTGGATATTGCAAGGACTTTACTCATGATTAAGTGACATGGATTTTTTATTCTGAATCGAAAATGGAAAGTCAAATTTGTATTTTTGAACCAAAGTATCACTGTATCACAGTATCACAGGCTAGCTAAACCTCTTGTTTCCAGTCTTCAAGCAAAGCTAAACTAATCGCCCCCAAGTACTGTGTTTAACTATTCATATAAGAGTTGATAATACATAAGTCTACATACAGATAGACCGATATGGTTTTTTCAGGGCCGATACTGATACCGAGTCTGATTAGTAGTCAAGGAGGCCAATAACCGATATTTGGAGCCGATATTCATTTGCAGTAAAAGTGAAAATATTGGTGTCAAAATTTTGAATAATACAAACTCCAACACTTATCTTTGTTTAAATGCCTTTAAGCCTATGTTTATTAAACAGCTTTTCAGATTTGCACCATGTTAAAGATTTTTTTTTATCTTAGACAATAGACATCTTTGTTTTAAAATTCTAACAAGAAGTGCAGGGAGCTCCCAGGCTCAGCAGCATGTCTTATAAAGTTAAATGAAAACTTAAACAAATAAATAGCTCCCTAACATTTTCTACAGTAAATGAAGTTTTCAGAGCCAAAATAACCCAGTTTTAAATTGATCTCTTATCGGCCGTCGGATTTTTAAAAAAGGCAGATGCCGATATGCATCAAAATGCTGAATATCGGCGCAGATAATCGGCCTGGCCGATAATCGGTCTATCCCTACATGTCTCATGGGATTTTTTGTGTTTGTACTCCTCTCCTCAGGTCCGACCGTCATCGTCAGGCCCTCAGTTTGCCACAACTGCCAATGGAACACCTCCGCAGCAACCTTTGCAGCAGTCTCCAGCCGTTGCCATGGCATCGGGTTCACCATTGCACAACTGCGTGGCTCGTTCCCCTCAAACCCCAACCCAGGCTCAGACACAAGCAGTCTCTAGGCCTGGGAATGGATACATGATGAACCCGGGCCCAGGGGTCAGTCAGGCAGGAACGGGACCTGGAGCGGCTGGGGTTGCCCCTGGAGGTCAGCCTGTAGGACCAGTGACACCTGAACTTTCCCCAGCAGAGCAGTTAAAAGCAATGGCCCAGCAACGTGCTAAATTACTGCAGCAGAAGCAGCAGCAGCAACAAGCAGCTAACTGGTCCCCTGCAGGTGCTCCAACCAGCCCCTATAACTCTGGTCCCTTTAACCAGGACAAACCCAACAGCCCTATGATGTACCCACCGCAAGCCTTTAACACTCCACAGGGCCCCCTAGTGGCTGGGATGGCCCCCAACAATGGGCCCAAAGCCCCCATGAGCAACTACCTCCCTCACAACCACATGAGCATGATGGGTCAGCAACAGCCAAACAGCATCAACCAGAACACCCTGTCCAAACAACAGCAGCAGCAACAGCAGCAGCAAACAGCAGCCATGTTGTCCTATAGCAACACTAAACCGCTGAGTCACTTCAGTGGCAGTGGGGTAGATCACATAGGCCAGAGGATGACTCCACCCATGGGAGGGAACAGTCAAGTCAAGAACCCCATGATGCCTCCCTACATGGGTGGTGGAGGAGGCGGGGGCCAGGGGGCTGGGCCAGGGCAGACCCAGGGGCCAATCCCAGGGCAGACAGCCCACCTGAGTGAGGAGCAGAAGAGGATGTTGCTGATGAAGCAGAAAGTGTTGAACCAGAACATGCCCTACAGCACCATGCAGCCTCACGGACAGGTAAGCGAACTGTCTAATGCCCTCCATAGACTGGCTTGCAAAAGATGCTGCACCGACTGCAGTTCAGCTGTAGTGAAATACTGTTGCTTCTGTGTTGGTCTAGGACAAACGTTTCCTTCCATCTGTAGTTTGTCTGTAGCTTTAGCTCTGATTCCAGGGTCATTCTTTAGGTGAAAACAGAGAGCGGGCTCTGTGGAGATTAATGCCACATTTAAGGGTGGTGGTGTTACAAAACACTCAACCTATGACCTTGGGAGGAGAATGAAATACCCTACAGTCTTTGCTTGTCAATCCCGAAGGAGCTATATGAAACACAAGAACTGGAGGTTTTCTATAAAATTTACAGATAGCATGGACTCCATTTTTACACACAGAATGCCCAATGGCAGTGGTTCAGAAATAATAATAGGAGCTAAGGTTATTTAAACAGTTGACTGGGAGAGATTACAGAACATGGATCGCTGTTTTCTAAAATCTTCCAGAGGTGCAGCCAGGGAAGGTAAAATGGCGGTAGTTGCCCCAGCAACAAACCAGGGCTGGGAATAGGCATAGGAAAATGGCCTGTCGAGAGTGTATTGATGCCTCTGCAACACTAGCAGCACTGATAGCCCCCACCCCCACTCCTCCTCCTCCTCCCCCAGACGCACAAGCACATACACTCAGACACCACACCAAACACCAAAGCTAAACGGCTCCTTTGCTCATATCCCCAATCTGTCACAGCTGACTGATGGCTGAGATTGGACTGCTAAGCCAAGCTAGCTGCTGTCATTACCAAAAGCCCACCCCAGGCAGTTTGTTTCCCGAGCCCAATGACCAGCACAGTGCACTCTGAACGCTCCAGTGGTTCAGCCAGGTGTCAGGTGTCCTTAATAATCCACTGGATGGAGGATGTTAAGCAGGTGTGGGTGGACTATACCTCAACAAATAAAAGCCTACACAAGTAAAATTCACACATGTGCGCTTCTTCTCATGGTGCTGCTCATTATCTCAGGGCCATTGTATTATCGTCAGTAGAAAGTGTGTGTGCTGGTGTGTTCATGTGTGTTGTGGATGCACTTGTCAATGTTGTCTCCTTGTCTCTTTATTTTTCTGTCTCTCTCACTCTGCTTCCCTTGTGTTTATGATATGTCTACAGTCAATCACCCCCCCACCCCGTGATCTCTCGCGTCTCCTGTCCTGCTCCTCCTCCATCCTCCCCCTTTCCTCCCTCTCTCTCTCTTTCTCCCTCTGCCAGAGACACTCAGCACCAATAAAGGAGCAGATTTATTAATATGGGGCCTTTGTGGCTCCTGCCTGGAGTGGCTGTGTGTTTGTGTGCATGAGTGAGCGAGTTGCGAGTCCGTACACATGTATGTTTGTGTGTGTTTCATAGATTTAGGGGGCGGTGGGTGGAAGTGGGGGGGTGAGGAGGGGGGCTGGAGAGATTTATTTGAGTGAGCAGAGGAGAATTGAAGACCGGGAAGGGAGAGGAGAGGGATGTGCACAGAAGAAAAAGAACGACTTAAAGGAGAAAGGCAAATGCTGAAAGAGAGAGATTTATTGTAGAGTGAGGATGGAGCATATTAAAACGAAAGTCAAGAGCCTGGTAAGAGAGAAATAAGTGAGCAATGCAGAATGGAGTGTCTGAAATGCAAAATACTCACCATTTTACTTGCATTTGGCACAATTATGACTGTAATTAGTAAGTAAGTGTACAGTCATACAGGTCTCAAATAACGTTAGCAAATCAGCTGTAAAACATTAAAACCGAAACAGAAATCACCAGTGCGCTGCTTTGTATTTAAGTATTTTGTCTTACTGATTATTTATTAGGGTGTAAGTGGATGCACATGATATCTACATCAATATTAACTGCCTTCAGGTGACTTAACCACTACAGTAAAGGGGCAGTCCACTGATTTTCCACATCAGGATCAGTTCATGTGTTATGTGCAGTAATATTACAGTTGTACAGTGTCTCCTGTGGCTCTGGTGGAGCTTTGACATGTATGAGAAAATATGATGTCATGGTGATGTCAGTAGAGTTACCATGGCTTGGAGACTATGATTGTTTTCTAAAAGACTGCATTACAAACTGGGAGTATAAAGATTTGTATTTTAACAGACAGGGTAAATTTAAAAAATACACCCTAAAATGGCATCATGGGAAGTGTATTATCTAGTGTTTTTGAAGCTTAGTCATACTAGGAATTAGAAGTGAAGATATCTCCGTTTCTGCTGCTTTGATATTGGCAATGTATTTTTAAATTTGTCTCTCATAAATCCCCCCAACTTTACTGGAGAGCAATAGAAAATCTCTGGAGTGCTCTTTTAATGGAAAAGGATTTTAACACTGAAGTAACTTAATTGCAAGCACTGCTACAGAGGTGGGTCATATTAAATTGAATGCCAATTGGCAATATTTGTCAGCTGTAAAAGAGGTCCTGGCAATCAGCATTTTAATATGAGAGTTTTCAAACCATCTGTGCCTTAATTGTACTCGCATTGGACAAAAAGCTGCTAAATTCTTCAGTATGTCAAGGTGAGAAATCTTGAAATAATGACAACATATGCCAAACGTAACAAACAAAGAGGTGGTACAGTTACAAGCAGAACTGAAGCAAAAGAAAAAAGGAGTGATGCTCTTTTTTTCCCCCAACATTGGATCTTTAATCACTTGGTTCAAATGAGAAAGTAAACAGACATGCCCCTGAAAGAATAGACTGCTAGTGAGCAATGTTTTATTATCATAAATAATAGCTTTAAAACATATTCAACAGCATCCCCACTACAAAACTAGCATGTCACTTGAGTAAGCAATTGCAATATTAGCAACACCTTCATCACTGCTTATTGTTTATTTGTCCTGTCACAGGAGCTAACATATAGAGATCTCATGGTTCAATAGCGTTTCTTTTCTACCCTAGAAAACCTGTCAGCCTGTTGGTCTCCTTGTATTTAGAATGTGCTCTGAGTTTACAGAACACCTTTTATCATGTCACACTATGTTTTCTAACAGTAATTATATTGGAGGTGTTCAGCTGACAGACTTGGTTGGACTTTTCTCTTAAACCAGTGTCAGCTTCATCTATTGTTGACTGTCGAAGGTCAGCTTGAAAAGTAGTGGTTTATGTGTTGTTTATGTGTTGTTGAATGGATGCATATATATATATATATATACACACACACACACAGTGTATGTATACGACATATCCATGTGTGTGTTGTATCCATGTATATGCAGTCTCACAGGTGGTGCTTTTCTCTGCTCTGTCCTCTCTCTCTGTTTCTCTGTGTGTGTGTGTGTGTGTGTGTGTGTGTGTGTGTGTAGGCTAATCCAGTTAGCAGCTGCTCAGGGAAACTTGAGCCTCGCTCCTCAAAAGCTCGTTAGTCAAGCTTTAATTGTTGCTCCCTTGCTTTGCATATCGCCATGACGCTAATTTATGCCCGTTGTCGCGGTTACCGTCGCCACAGTGGTGGATGTCTCAGTGGAAGCAGCAAGTGGGGGAGCAAAGGCGTGTGCATGAGGCTGTGGAAGATGTTTGTGTGATTGTCTGCTTATGACGGATGAAGCGGTGGCCTCAGTGTGTGAGTGAGTGAGTGAGAGAGAGAGAGAATGATTGTGAGGCGGATGTGGCTTGTTGCACAAGTGTGCATGCAGCTGTGGAGCTAGCAGCACAGGGGCGGTTTTCTGGCTTTATCTGAAGTGATGATTGGCTAAGAATGGATTGACAGGTATTGGCCTCAGAGGAAGGCCTCTGGTGTCATCCTGATAAATTGGAGAAGGAGGTTTGGCTGTGTATATGTGTGAATGAGTACAAGAGTGTGTGGAAGTGAGCTACATGTGTGTGTGCTTGTGCATGTACTGTAGGAGATCATGGTGTCGCACACTGACTGCAGTGCACAAAGGAATCAACACCGGTGCTAATAGCCCTGTGAGTCACGACACCAGCCCCCTCACACATACATACACACACACTCAACAAATAAACAGGCTTTGAAAAACACCCACAGGCATGCACACTCTCTGCTATAGTCTTTCCTGCTTTCTACCTTCCCCACCACTCTCTTTCCAGAGGTAAAGTCTCTCCCATCATCCTCTCTGTGCCCTTTTTCATCCCCTTTGCCATCCTCTACTGAGAACTCTGACCTCCACAAAGTCTTGGGGGTGGCAGACTTAGCACACACACACACGCACACACACACACACACACACACACACACACACAGCCACTTTCCGCCACTTTCTGCCACTTTCCACCACTTTGTCTTTGCAGACTTAAACTTATCCAGTACCACGGCTGATCTTATACTACTGACCAATTTGGTGACAGTGCCCCCCTCCAAACTCAATGATGTTTTTTCCCTTTAATTTGTCACCTGCCTGTGGCCATTAAGTATAACAAACTGCAGCACAGTAATATTAAACATTTGTTTTGAAAACATGTCTGTTAACCTTAATAATGATTCGACAAAGTGCAATATATGATATCCTGTCATTTTCTATTCAGAATTTGAACTACCATTTGAATGTAGGATTGAAAACGTAATATTCAACCTGTAATGATCCAATTCATTTCAAAATTCCGCAGTGCAGAATTGTACTGCAGCTGATTTAAGCTGTGTTCAGACAGAAGGTGGTGTGACTAAAGGTGAAGTCTCTGCAAAGGCAAGAGTGGACCGAAACAAAAAAGAAAAGTCTCACTCAATATCTAATAATAATGGCCATATTAATGAATTTGTTAGAAATTTAAGGTAAAATTGAAGGATTTTATGGCATGGGTTTATGTTAAATAAACCCGTACCATAAAATCCTTAAATTTGCTGATACAATAATTTTTTTAAACTCCAAAATTTTAACAATACTAGCGTTGGCCAAAGAAATCCAGTATCTGTCAGACTCCCATTACAAACCACATGGTGAAGGATGGAGGGAAAGGACAAAAAGGCAAAATGGAAGAGAAAAGAACTGGGGACAGCACAGCCCGAGACCAAGTAATTTCTCTGAGCAGAAGATATTACCTTCCTTCTCTCCTCCCCTCACGTACACACATCATATCTCCTGCTCACTCTGTCACCCCGCCACACACACTCTCTCTTGCTCTCTCTGAGTTGCACGCACCCAAGTGAACACTGCTCACTCTCTCACTCCTCCATCTCTCTCTCCCTCCCTCCCCCTCTCTCTCACTCTCTCTCTCTCTCTCTCTCTCTCTCTCAGGCACACGTGTCAGGGCTTGAGCTGAGCTGCTCTCAGATCCTGTAGAGAGGCTCTGAAGATGGAGGGGGGGTGGGAGGTTGTGAAGGGGTGTTCGGGTGGAGCGGGGAGGTGGAGGGGGCAGGGTGGAGACTGCTGTGTTCTGGTGTGTATTTGCTCTTTCTCTCTCTGACTCTTCTGAGATGCCTCCTGTTAAGACAAACACAAGACAAACAGCTCTCTCTGTGCTCCTGCTGTCCATTTTTTCCTCATATTTGTTCCTTTCCTTTCCTCACATTTCCTTTTCTTTCTTTCCTTCCTCTCCCCTTCTTTCCTCTCTGTTCTTTCCCTCTCTTCTTTTCTCTCATCCATTCTCCCTTCCTCCTCCTCCCTCTACCCCCTCCCTGCCTCCTTAACCACTCTGCCTCTCCTGTGCTTAGAGGGAGCTGTTAGTGCCGAGCTCCACTTCACTACTCCCGATCAATAATATGTGTGCGTGCTGGTATGCGAGCGTGTGTGTCACTGCCTGTGTATGTTCTTAATATATATGAATATATATATATGATATAGATGTATATGTGTGTGTGTTTGTGTGTCTATATCTAGTTCGATGCAATGTGTGCATGTGTCTGAAACAACCGAGTGTACAACAGTTTGGTTTAAGACCACACACACACATCGTATAATGTTAGTGTGTGAATGTAATGTAAATGTAATGTTATATACCTGTGTGTGTATCATACACAGTAAGCATGCATGATATTATGCACATGCATTAAGATAAGAGTGTGTGTGTTTATGTATCTATATGCGTGTGTATGAGCAGCAGCAGGAGATAAAATGATTCCCAGGGTCCCCCGACTCCCCCCACAACCCCACAACATGACACACAGACCCCACCGAAGCTGTTGGGTTCACTCTGACAGCGCCAGAGAAAACAGACTGAGACAGACCATCTCCACCCATTCGACACGCCCTGGGGGTGTGAATACAGGGTTGGAGAGGAAATATCAATACTCACCTCCAACAACAGGCTGCTTTTTCTGAGGAATGTCACTGTATGGGGGAGTGTTTATTGCAAATGTGAATGCGTGTGTTTGTGTTTGTGTGTCTGGTTGTAATCAAGCCCTCTCTCATATTAACCTCATCTGCAATACTGACCTGCAGGCCTCACTGTGTCAGAAAACCAGTCATGACACTATGTGTCTGAAGGCACATGGTGTCTGAGTGTATGTGACTGTAAGTATGTGCATATGTAGAAGAGCAGCCGCAGCCAAGTGTGTGTGTGTGTGTGTGTTCATGGGTGGGGGGGGGTGGGGGGTAGATCATTCTTATGCTGTGTCTGTGGGCCAAAGGGAGGGAGGAAGAGAGATGCAGTCAGAAGGCTGCATACTAAACAGACTGCTGTCACCCCGCCAGCACCTCGTGCACACACACACACACACGCACACATACATACACAGAGAAACATAAATGCATGCTTGGTTGCTCTACCTCTTATAAACACACTCACAAACAGTCCACACACGCACATGATGCACACACACTCTCCTCATGCCAGCTTAAACTTTGGCTGCCTTGCTCAGCTGCCGGTTGCCATGGCAACCATTGCCCACAGCACCTTGCAGCCCAAATCAATGGCAGCTCCAAGACTAGGGTAGGCAGGAGTAGTGTGTGTGTGTGTGTGTGTGTGTGTGTGTGTCTGTGTATGAGTGTGTAAGTGTGTGCGAGCCTGCGTGCGTGCATGTATGTGTGCATACACGCGACAGCCTGTCTCTGTCCAAATGTTCCAGGCTATAAGCAGGTTGTACTTCTGTATAGTTGAGTGATGAATATGGCATAAGGCTCAGCTGCAGATTGCATTAACAGCGCACTATCAATGTTGTACAAATTGGATTTAAGCCTAGAATAAACAGAATACAATTTTTTGGACACGGAAAACAGTTGGCTATTAGAAAGAGTATGAGGTCAGTGCATTTATTTAGAGTAATAATGTGTTTGTCCCCACTTGCTAATCACCTTGTTTGTGTTGATGGCTTTAAATGTGGCCACCATGCCAAGTGTCACATACACACACACACACAAAGACAAAGGCAAGGGACGACACAGATGTGACCCCGCCCTTGTCCCCAAAATGCACCCCACTCTCCCCATCTGCTCAGTCAGATGCTAACACACACACAAACACACAGTCAGACACACTACCACTTACCATTAACACTGCTCACCACTGTTTAGTGACACAGTACAGCAGGCACACACACACATAGAAGCAGCCAGTCTTGTAAAGTCGTACAGTTCACCCACGTGTGTCTCTGCATTCACATGCCATCTCTTCCTCTCAACCCCCCACCCTACTCCACCTCACCCCACCTATCCCACGTCTATCATTCTTCCACTCCTCATCACTCCTCTGTGTGGGCTGAAAGAAGGAAGTAGGGAGAGATTGCAGGAGGAAAAGGCGAAACAGAAAGAGGGGGTGCAGGACAGGGGGAGGTGTGGTAAGGCTCTTTGAGGATTAGGTTGAGAATTTTGACTCTGTCTTACAGAAGAGGAAGGAGGTGGTGTCAGTGTTGGTGTTGGAGGGGGTAGATCGACTCCTTGGAGCAATTTACCTCAAATGGCTCCGACACAGCTAATCCGCTCTTAAAGGAGCCTAATCCAACAGTCTTGTACCTGATACGGCGAAAAGAGAGAAAGGAGAGTGACAGGCAGAAAGAAGACAGGAAAACTGAGAGAAAAAGGAAGGAGGGCGTAAGTACAGAGAGAGAGAGAGAAGTGTGTGTTAGGCTGTCTGCATACTCCAAACAAAAACAAATTTGCCGTGTTCAGACAGGCAAAATTCAGGTTCATTTGCGATTAAAAAGCATTGCTGAATTCATGTGGATTCTCAAACTGTGGACGAGCTGGCTAGCCAGACCTGTCAAAGTTTTTGCACCAAAGTTTTTCTTCAGGTCTTGCAAGTTCAGAGCACTGGTGGTTTTGATCCAATATAAAGTAATACCAGGGCACATATTAGCATTTCATCAATGACAACTTTCTTATAAACAGTGGAAAAAAAACAAAAACATAAGAAGGCCATAACAAAATACTGTACATAGACTCTATTTAACTATTTGTGTGATTTTTTTTGTATCTTCAGACAAAGGAAAGACTGAAATTTTTCGGGGAGAAACTGTCTGAAAGTGTGCACTGCATGAAGGCACCCCGCTTTTCAAATGTGGACGTTCAGAACAGCCAGAAACACAGTTTGCTTCGAGTGTATCCCTGCCTCAAGGCCATTAATAGTAGCAGTTGGTGGTTCTGCCAAAACACTAGACTGCAAGGGGACCATAACACTACCTTGTGTTGTATACTGTCATCTAACATTCGCACTACATTTCTGTCACACCTTAAGGAAGCAACCATGCTCTTCTTAGAGAAGAAGCTGATATTGGATGTCTTCTTCTGTAGGAAGCTTCATAGTAAAAACAGGAATACAAGAATTGAAGGACATACATCAATCAGCAGATAATTGGAGGCTGTTAGCGTGAGTTGGAGCTGGAGCTAAAGTAATCTCTGTGAATATGGCATGTGGTTAGGGCTGTACCCAAATCTGACCTTTCCAAGTTTTTCCAAGTGAATATTGAACTTTTTCTGTATTTCTATATTTTATTTGACATATTTGTTGCTTCTGCTTTTTCTTTTTTACTCATTATTATTGATGTATCTGAAAGCATCAGAGCAGTGAGCAAAGAGAAAAAGAGTGTGCACGGCACTGCGCTGCACTGACCCAACCATTCAACTTCCTCCATTTCCATTAAAAGCTGGTCACACCACAGAGTGTCATAGCAAGGTTCATTGCGTGTCCTTGAAAAACAGAGGCTTGGTGATGAAGAGACCAACTGCAGAGCTAGCTGATGAACTGCTATAGCTGGAGTGCTAATGACTAACATGCTAGCAAGCTTTCCTAATTATCAGTTAGAAAGTGTGGTAGCTCAAATGCTAAGGAGAAAACAGAGATTTACAGTATTTGTGGCATGGACTCCTGTCTCTTAATCTGTCTGTTTCTCCTTTGTGGAGAAGCATACACTCCAGCAGAAGAGGTTAAATAAAAGGGGTTGGTGCAACGCGGCTAATAAGCTACAATAGCTTCCACCATTTTAGACTCTGAAGTTGTCTTCAAAGTTTCATGCATCGCTGAAGTTGAATTCAATAACTGCTTACACTGACACAGATTAAAAGTGTTGTCTTAGGAAAATGCCATATGAATCAGAGTCATTTTGTCTGATAAATTATACAGTATCATCAGTGTTTAGGGGGCAGCACATAGGCTATAGGGCAGGCAATAGATGCTTTTCCACTGTTCCACTGCTCTATGCAGCAGCAACATTAAGCCGTTAGCACAATCCTGAAAATGATATAATGTAGCATTATGACACTATACCACAGAGTGACCTGAGTATAACACAGTTAAATTTGGTTTAAAAACTCAGAGAGATGGGGAGACAGGGAAAGAGAGAAAAAGAGAGAGAGCTGGATGATAAAATGGTAAAACAGAAGGAATGAATGAGCTGAGTGGCAAGGAAGAATTGTGAGTCATATGTTAGTAGGGCAATATGGCATGGAGAAGTGGGCTGCTCTGGAAAAAGAGAGCTGGATGATGAGAACATGGGGAAGACAGGCTCATGGACTGTATGCTTTTTAGAGGGCAAAGAAGGTACATGGTAGAGAGAGATGGAAACTGATTACAACATGAGAAAGGTCACATGATGTTCATACAAAAGAGAGGGAAAAAAGTTACATAGACAGAGAAAGTAAGAGTAACCTACATACGGTTGTCTAAATTGATATGAAGAGCGACAGCAGCACAGGCGGAGAGCAAGAGGGACAGAGTAGTGATTGAGGAGATGGAGACGGAGGGAGCTCTGGTCTCTCATTAGAGCTGAGAGACAAGCTGCACACACCCAGAGGCACACACACACTCACAGAAAACACACCTCAATATGTGCACTAAGCGTATATCTTTTCTCTCTCTCTCTTTCTAGAGATTTGTTTTGTGGTGTTAAGAATGAGTAGTTGCTTCCATTGTACATTTTTTAACCCTTATTTCTCCCTGCACATACATGTATCTTCCTGCTTCCCTCTCTCACTGCCTCCCTCCTCATCCTCTCAGTCCCAGATAGTTTTCCCCACCATATATTACTCTCTACCCCCCCCCACCCCCGCTATTTTCTCCCCCCCGTCTTCCTCCTTTCCTCTCCATCCCCCCGGCTCTTCTCCCTCTCCCGTGTTTCTCTGTATTTCAAAGAAAAATGAAGCCAAATAAACTTGAACCCCAGGAAGGTGATTGATGGTTGCGCAAAGCTCCCTCTCTCCATCTCTTTCCTTTTTCCCCCGTCTTTATTCCCACACTCCCTACCTCCCTCTCCTCTCTCCCATCGGCACTGTGGCTCCCTCTTATTCACACACACATACACACACAACACACACAAAGGCACACAGGCACGCACAGTTTGTACAGTTTGATTAATTATTTGGGTCTACAGGATACAGCTATGCTCATGTAAGTCATTTCGTGTGCTGGAGTTTTTGCTACGACATGCACAATGATTTCAGATGCCTCTGATAATAAAAACCATGCATAGTTAGTTAAAGTAATGATCTGCAACATTTGCGCATAAATAAATGTTCTTTATGCTGCTCTCTGCCCCCTATTGACATAACACAGTAGTCATTCAATCCATATCCAGTTCATCAAAGTGGCAGTACCCAACATGGATGAACTGGGCAGGCAAGAGCGCCACCTACAGAACGTTTCTCATGAGAAAATCTAAGAAACAAAAGGCATCGCTGCACTGGCTGGACATATTGTTTCATTACCAAGTGATCTATGAGATGAAAAATTACCATAAAATAAAATTCTAAACAATAAAGTTTCTAATAATTGGTCAATTGTAGCGTAGGAGACGAAAAAAATATTAAAAGGTAAAATGAAAAGGTTTTTCTTGCTCTAACTTCTGCAGCTTGATACCAAAGATGTGAAGTTGACTACAGCTTCCAGCTAAATCTACCTATTCGCTGCAGCAGGAGTATTTCTCTGCAAGCCACTTCATGAGATGTTCAGACTGCTTTCAAAGAGTCTATGGGCTTATTCTCCTCTAAAAGCGCCTGGTGAAGTTTGGGATCTACTAGCTGGGATGTAACCTGAGGACAGAAAACTGGTTTTCAACTCTGTTGGCAAACATTCTTGCTTATGCACTATCACCAGCTTTAAGACCAGACTTACCTGTTCCCAGCATGGCCTCGCTTCTCTTATCTGATTAGTTCATATGAGAAAAGATTAACTTAGTGCATCCCTGAGGGGAAATAGGATTACAGTAATAGCAACAAATAATACTCATTTATAATGGAAATGAATAAAAGTAAACCTGACATATAGCGAGTTGTTTCAGTAGTTATTCAGTGTTGTCACTGTAGTAACTGAGCTGATATTTTAATCACACAGAGCTATACCATTTTGGTATGAATCCCTTTATTGTAATACCAAAAAGCACACAAAAAAAACAGTTGTTTCTGACAATTTCCAATCAAGCTATTTGCACTGCATAACACTTAGGCCACGGGAGCATCCTGGTGTTTTAGCGCTTAAGATATATATAAATGCAACATCTCTATTTGATTCCAGGAACCTTTGTTATGTTTCATACCTGTGGTTCCCTCCATATGTTTGCTGTCTGCATCTATACTGTCAACTGTCAAATAAAGGCAAAATCACTGAGAAAAAATAGGGTATCTATCACATGTAATTGTTATCAATAATTATCAATATTTTTATATTTTATTAAAGCTAAACTTTGCATGTATTCTGTGTACCAATTCAAACTCTCATCATGCAGTTAACTGTTAATAATAAAGGTTAATAACACACCTGTGATATACCTACACAGATGTTGTCACTTGTGCCTGATTAAAGCTCTGACATCTTTCACTTTGTTAGCTTTGTTGCACCTGTTAGAGCAGGACAGCTTACACCTTTATCATTACTGCTACATGTAGTTTGGTGACACCACATCATTCCCAGAATAGCTCCAACTCTGATCAGTCAAAACACGTTAAAACACCTGTACAGGTGTGCAGGACTTGAGGCATGAAACTATTATCCACTCATTGGCTTTTGATAATGTACAAAGTGTTTTTCAGTTATTATTATTAAAAAACAAAAGTCAGTTCACTGAAATATGGCCATCACATATGATAATACTGAAGCCAAAGGTAAGGAACTTTCTTTGAGAAGTGCAACATTACAGATCCAAGTTAGAGCAAGTTGAACAAAGCAACTTGGCAAATTTACAGAGATTTACAGACAGGAACATTACATTGCAATTGAAGAGGTGCAACTGTGGCTTAAGTATTATCTTCTGTTTAATGTCACAGTGACAGATCAGTGCAATTTTATGTGCGAAGTTAGCTGTGTATCATTTTCATCATCAGTTTAACTGATTTATTGATTATTTCACTGGCAATCTCATTTTCATTTCATTGACAATTAGTGATAAATACTTAGTTACATCCCATTGATCGTAAGGGCTACGTTGGCGTGTATGACCAGGCTAGTGTGTTAGCATGTTCTCTCCAGTCTTTTTATTCCTGTCATGGATGGCAAATACATCTTCTGTCTGTGTTTGTAACGTACCTGTCTGTGGGTTTGTACGTGTGTGACCGCACAGGGTCCATCTATCAGCTTGGTGTGACAGCTGCAGTGGAGGGAGGCAGTGTTATCAGGCATGGCACAGAACACCTATCAGGGGTCCTGTTGTCTCAACCACCATGATAATACACAGAAAGAGATGGAGAGAGAAAGATGAAAGATTAAAAGATGGGAGAAGGGTAGGCCTGTCATGGGCAAACAGTGTGACGTTAAAGACCAGTGTTTTTGACCATCTGACACAAATGCATGGCTGAACACACACACACACTCCAAGGCCTCAGATCCAGAGAGGAACAGGGAAGGTATGAAGAAGAATAAACTGGGGTTACAGTTTATATAAAGCTATTGTATGCAAAAACAACAGACAAAATAATATCTTTACAATATAATTTAATCTTCTAAAGTTTTTGTTGATATTGTGTCAAACAAGTGTTTATCAGTGCGATGAGTTACTCCATAACAGTGTTGTGTGCGCATGCAAGTTACATGACTGTGTGCGTGTGTGTGTTTTAGCTCCCCCCGTCTGTTGTTTCTCAGTCTTATATAATTATTTCTCAAGCTTCCCAACATTGTGTCCCAATTGCACAAATAAACACACACACCCTTACCAGGAAAGATGCGCTGTCACACTAATTCCGGGACACATTCATACACACCCACACATTATAACGTTAGGGGGTGACACACACACACACACACAGATAGACAGAGAGCACGCAGCCCCAGCGAGCCAAAGATAATTCACTTTAGACACACAGTTTCAATTTGACGGCACAGAGCGTCAGTCTCACATGCTTCATGTCACTCTGTGCTGCTCTTTGCAGCAGCAAAATCTAATTGTCTGGTATATATGTGTGCAAGTGTGTTAAATGTGTTTGGAGTTTCTATTTTTGTCTTGAGCTCTGCATATTTCGACGTGCTCATTTGTGACTGTATAGTGTGTCTGGCTGTATGTACTTTAAGTATTTTTAAGTGTCTACTATAGATATTGGGTGCAGAGTGGTGAGATAATGGGTGGATGTAACTTTATCAGCAGTTTCTCTGGTTTCCTGCTTTGTTTCATAGCACTAATTACACATGGTCAACCCTCCACCAAAGCTCTGACATTTGTGAAAACAACAATTTCACAACATTTGGTTTTAGTGGCCCTTGAAACCACATATGACTAAATAAAAAAGCAGACTTGTCTCATGTAGTAACAGTATCACATCTTAAATACAGTGTTGAACAGGACTGGCAGCTTCATATCTTAACACTGAAATCACTGAAGTCACGTTTTCCTGTATAGGCACATAATTACACATCCATGTAGTGAGCAATTTTACAGATAAAGCTACATGTGATTTTGATGGTTTTTTTTAAATCTTACTTTGAAAGTTTTGAGGCATTAATGACATGAATGTCATTTCTGTGTCACTTCAGCCTGAAAGTGGTGTTCTTCTGCAGCTCATTAACATCTCATTTAGGCCCCTATCCTGTAGATGATCACATTTTATAGACAGTTGTCCGTTTGAACTTTAAAGCCTTTGTATCTTTGTGTTCAGACATATAAAATCATGTAAAATCAATAGCGCACAGTGACTTTGTAAAGGCTTCAGTGTGTTTTTATTTCATATTTTAGATTTTAAAAAGACATGTCAGTCTTGTCAGTTGTCAGAATTATATTGTCTGCATGCTTGTCTTGTACTTTCTTTGCAGAAATATTTCAAACATTCTCAATCTTTTAGAATCAACATAAGTCTAAACTGAGCAGTTAAGGAGAATGCAGTGCTATGTGGAAATCTACATTAATATAAATAGTGTTCTCTTATTTTCTGTAGTTTGTGCTTCAGCATGGAGCTGAGTCTAGGCTGTGTTGAGATGTGTAAACAGCTTTGACTTGAGGCAGGTATGCTGTCACATGATTTAGCTCTACCTGTGAGTAGTATACAGCAGTGTGGGCTCTGTGCCCCTGCCATCCCAGGACACTGAGACAGGTTGAGAAAAGAGCCCTCACCTTCCTCATATATTTTCTGACCTTCTTCCCTCGTCCACCATCATTTTGTTGAAGGTAAGCACTAAAACACATTGTCATTCTCCTTATCCCCTCACTCTCTCCCCTTTCCCTCCCTTTTCCTCCTCCCTTCCTCCTTCTCTCCCTCCCTCCTCCCTCCATTCCACTCTTCCTTATTGTAGTTTTTGCGCAAGAAGGCAGAAAATCTGCTTACCCTATACACAGGGATGTTTGCCAGTCTCACACAAGTTCAAACTGCTTGGGAAAGCACAGCTTTACCTGCACCATCTACAGTAAACTTGTGTGTGTATGTGTGCATGCATGAGTGTGTATATATACAGGGTGTGTGTGTATATTCCCTCCTGTGGCTCTCTGTGTGTGCATGTATGTACAGTAACAATACCCGTACATGTTTATGTGTGTTGGTGGCTCTGCCTCTGTGCTTACAAAGACGGGTTTCTTCTGCCTTTAAGGCACACACCTTCGTGTCTGAACAAGACAATGGACTATTAACACCTTACCACCAAGATCAGATTTTAATTGACAGTTCAACACAGTTAATTTCCTTCTGGAGCACAGCAGAAAGCATGCTGTTACATAAAGCAGTGCTAAGTCATCTCACAGGCTTTTTTTAGTCTGTATTGTGGAGTACAATAGAGAAAAAGTCTTGATATCATGCTGGGCTGTAATGTAAAATAATAGAGTCTCAGACACAGTATGAAATATATTAAATTAAATGTGGATAAGGCTCACATAGTGAGTGTATTTTATGAGGCCATATTGATGTGAAAAAAGTTTTTAAACTCTTGAGGCATATTTTTGTTCATTACACATTCTATGCATCACTGTCTCTTAGTCAAATTCATTCATCAGGCAGCAATTTAGTACAGGCAGCAAGTTGGTGACAGCACCACAGACTCATATTAGCACAGAGACAACCAAGAGAAATAGAAAGAGTGCTGCCCAGAAAAGTCACAGTAGACAAACAACAGCAGAATTTACTGCCACGCTTCCTAAAATAATATCACTGTATAGAACAGCAAATCCCCTCAGCAGAGATTGCATTCTGTCATTGTTAGCAGCGGGAATCCTGCCGGTCAGCATATATCGACGATGGCGAGGACCCCGGACAGTTCCCACATCCCTGGTGGTCCCGGAATCAGCACCGCGGACAGCGGCTTTGACAACATGGAATGTTATAAATGATCCACCTGAGCTGGACAGGAGAGCAGGATGGTGATAAAGACTGTAGGCTGATCAGTTTATACTCATGCACCTCCTGAGTCACAGCTTAACATCCTTATATATTAACCTGAGCCCTGGCCATGACCCTGCTGGAAAATAGAATCGCAGTGGCAAAATATGTGTCCATATTATCTTTAAAAAATTACACCTAGCTCTCTAACAGTTTAAATTCAACTCATTAGCAGTGTTTTGTTTCCATCTTGCTCTTGCATTCGCTCTTTTACTTCTGTTGAAATGATGATAATTAACTCTGTGAAACTCCTTGCTTTTTGACTGCATAGCAGTGGTGTGAGAGTGGCTCACATGTAATACGACATAATCATGTAGTGGATTCCTACTCTGGTGAATTTTAGAATCCTGAGAGATAAAAAAAAAAATGTGCTCCCCTTCTGGTTGACAGCAGAGAAGCAGAGGTAGCTCTAATTCCAGAAATGCTAAATACCTGCATTACATCCTTTAATACATGTACAGTTATGTAGGCTAATCCACGTCAGCACAGTCCACTGATATAAAGCCTGGTTCTGCCAGCCTGCTTGCTGGACAGTAATAGACTACAGATCATGCTGACAATATCATTCAGAAGACTATTTTTGGGCATTAGAGGTTATATGTTTCTGTTTTGAGAGCAACAATACACACACACTCACACACGCCCATAGACAGAAACACAAATGAGCTACCATCAGTCTTCAGTAAGCGTTTGACACCTGGACTCTTGGCTGACTGCTATTTTGCATCACACACAAGGGCATTTGGGTCTCTTTTGGCCTGTTTTGGACACTGTCGTATCACAGAAATAAATACACACACACTTCCATGCATGTATCACAATGTCATTCTTAAGGACCTGAAATAGAAATGTTCCAACAGAAACTGCTGACCAGGTGTCAACACACACACACACAAGGCAAATAGACAAGGAGACATCAAATTTGATGTAACATCATTTCGCTTCACGTCTCTTGTACTGTTCATGGACCAGTAACCACAAAATATTGCAAACTCTAACCTTATCTGTGTTTCCTACCCCAACCCCTGAGGATGAGCCATTCCACTGTGCCCATTAATCAACACACCTGGAGCATTAGCTTGTTTCGTGTGCATGTGCATGCGTGTGTGTTTGGGTGGGGGGGGTAAATAAGCTTTTTTCCACCGTAGAAGATTTTCCACAATTAAGTAACTTTTCTGTTGTAACTTTTGTTGTCTTAGGTAAGAATCTATCTTTTTGGACCATATGACTTGTTTAGGTCAGTTACAATCTGCAGGCCTGCACACCTCTATATCCTTATTGTTCCGCTGATTGCTGGATGTAGATGGGGAAAAAATAAATCATTTGAGCGTGTGTGTCTCAGACAGTTATTCCAGAGTCACTGCTCACTGGACCAGTGGTTTGCCACTAGCACATCTATTTGTTTTCCTACTCCATTTCACCTTGACATGGACGCCAGGCATGGGTTTATGACATTGTGTGTGTGTGTGTGTGTGTGTGTGTGTGTGTGTCTTTCAAAAGGCAGGCTGGTATATGTTTCTCCCTCTCTTGTGGAAAGCAATCTCCCAGGTTGAGCTCATAAATCAAGGTGGGGGGATGGAAATGGGGATGAAGACAGTGTGTATGTGACTCTGTGTGTGTGTGTGTGTGTGAATATGTGACTCTTTCACCAAGCTCATACCTGTCTTTGGGGTGTGGAGGGTGGGGGTGCATCTGCTCAGAAGTTGCATTTGCTTTGCCTGACGTAAACATAGTGTCAGCCTCTTTGTCCATGACATGACCGATCTCTCTCATTCCCTCCTGTACAGCCTTCCATTTCATCCTCACGGCGGGATTAGACCACAGGGCACCCCATCCAAAATGAAAAGCGATTTAGGAAACTAATGAGCTGTAATGGACAATGTGCCCTCAGAGGTAACAGTAATGCAGTCACTCATAAGGCAAAACTCCTCCCCGTTCCCCTCCTAAGTGTGAGATGAGAGAAACCTGTGGTGTGTGTGTGTGAAGGAGAGTGAAATGATGTCTGGGTTTGTTGATAACATGCTCAATGAGGTGACCTGCCTGCTTCATCTTTCCTCTCCCAATCCCCCCCTTGTCCAGTTGGCTTCATATTTCAGATATAAAGACACGCCATTTGACATTTGAGGTGAGCAGACACTTGATGATGTAAAAATCCAATTGAGTTTAATAAGAGGGTAATAAAAATTCCAACAAAGGTGGCAAGTCTTAATAACTGTCCCTCATAACCCACTGAAATCTCATTGTGAGGTCTGAACCTGTACTTTGAATTCTACGGCTTGGGTGTGTTTCAGAGTTTTAAATCCAAAAGTTAATTTCATCATCTGCCCATGACCACATTAGCAAACGTGTAAAAATCCATGTATGCAAACACTGGATGTAGTACTAAAGGAACACCATGCACATCTGTTGCCCATGTCTGATTTGTGTCTTCACAGCAAATGAATGCCACACATAAGCCCTCAAAATAATTAGCTGTTTGCTGTATGGCTGTCCTTTGAGAACATTCCTTTAATAATCATTTTAAGCCCTCATGCACAAACATGATCTTGATCAGCTGAGGGCAAGAAGAGCAGGACCATCTGAAAATCACATGGTGAAAGACCTTTTTGATTGAGCTGTTACCTAACCTGATTTGACTTTACGAAAAAAACGAGTCCATGTTTTGTTGGGTTGTAAGTTTCTCTGCTGGTGTGTTCTTCAGACAGCAGGTTAGCAGCAGTGCTTAGCTTGAAGGATGCTTGTGTACGGTTTGTCTGGTTTAATACAATGTAAGCTCTCCTGTCTCACCATTGTCAAGGAGTCTTAGGAGTGCTTCTTATCCAAATGCTACACCACTGAGCTGATTAGGGAGGAAGTCTGCATGTGTATGTGTGTGTGTGTGTGAGAGAGAGAGAGAGTGTGAATTTGTATGTTTGTGTGCCGTTTGTGTGAATATGTGTTTGTCTATCTGCTTTTATATCATGTTAGCTTAGCGTGTGTGCGTGTGTTTGAGTGTGAAAAGCCTCATTCCTGTAACAACTGCAAGCCCTGTGTCTCAGTGAGTGTGTGTCTTTTGAGGCTCCTCAAAAGCTGCCTTTTTCTCTCTCATGTGGCTTCTCTGGTATGTTTGGTATTTCACAAAGCCTCAGATCCTCCTCTCCTCAAAGGCTGGGGGAGGTGTGTGTGTGTGTGTGTGTGTGTGTGTGTGTGTGTGTGTTTCAGTGAGAGCAAGAAAAGGATGCTGGCTAACACACACACAGACACTCATGGATCTAAAGTCTCGTATTTTTGTGTTGAGGGGGGTGGGGTTATAAGGGAGTGTGCATGACACTGTGATTAACACACACACACACACACACACACATGCTGAGGCTCTGTTGATCCAAGTTCCTTTCCTTGTTAGCGTGCATGGTAGGGATTTCTTGGTTGGCTGGAGAGGCAGTGATTGTGTATTTATGTGCACATATGCTTGGTGTGTGTGTGTGTGAGTGAGTGTGTCTAAGGAGACCAGGATGTAATTAGACACAATGGCAGTAGCTAATGGAACAGCTGCCTCTTTGTAAATGTTGCTTGCTGCTGCCATGTGGACGCACAAACAGAACACATACACACACACACACTTTCTGTGACCCACCAGTCGCTCGGGGCACCTCACCGTGTCTCACCCCTCATCTTTCTTTCTTTCTTTCTTTCTTTTTCTTTCTTTCTTCTGTTGTCTTTTCACCTCTCCTTGTACACAAAGAAACTCTTGTTTTTCCTTTTTTTTCTCCTCCTCTTTCACTTTCTACTGCACTCTCTTTCCTTTGCCCTCTTTTTCCTCTGCCTGTCTCTCTTTCTTTGTGTCTGTTCTGTTCCTTTGTGTGGCACTATGTCTCTATCTCTGCGCTCTCTGCCTCACTTTTCCTTTTCCCTCCCTCCCTGCCTTCCTCCCTCCTCCCTGCCTTTTTCTTGGCTATCAGACCATTTTTCCAGCAGTGAGACTCGTCACCCCTCCCCCTTTCTGTCCTCTCCCGCCCTCCCTCCTCTTCTTCCTCCTCTTGTGGCAGAGCTCGTATCAGAGAAATGATAACACTACGTCACTCTGTAATCTGGCAGAGGAGGGCTGCAGCAGCACACACACACACACACACACACACACACACACACAAACTGAGCTCTCTCCATTGCTGTCGTAGCAAAGACCAAATCTGTCTCATTTTCCATCTATCACTCTCTCCCTTTTTCCCCTCCTGTCTGTCTTTCACACTCTGGACCGGAGACCTTGATGTGTGCGTCTGTGTCAGATAGTCACAACAGTCGCCTTCGACGTCATGCCGCTGTAAAATCTCCATAGTAACGTGACCTTGCCCATCGCAGCCCTCCATCTCATCCATGTTTCCATCTGTCATCTCTTCGTCTTTCTGTCTCGCTTTCCTCTGACAGGCAGCTGTCTGGTCCAATTGATAAGGAAGTAAATCTCTCTTTGACCTCGTCGTGGGTGGGCCCTGCCTTCGCTCTACCTCAGAGAGAAAGCAAGGGAGAGAGAGGGGAGATAGTTTGGGTGGGGTTGTTTGTCTACATGTAACACGAGGTCGCTAATATGCAGGTTCTCCTGTCGTACCTTCACCAAACCTTCAATCATCTCTCTCATCTGTGCCATTTAAGAGTCACTACCAGGAGTGCTCCCCTAAATGTGCTGAGAAATGACTTTAATTGAGCCGCAGTTTGATCGTGATGTTCTGGAGCCGCTGATCGTTTGTTAATGCCCGCCACTGTCATGTCACCCCGGTCTGGAACGGCACAAACAGTTCCTGCTGAAACTGCACAAACTTGCCCTCCCCTTCCTAGTTCTCTGGATCGTTCTCTCCCCCCTCCCCGCTTTCTGTCACTCTCTCTTTTCTCCCTTTGCCTCCTCACACACTGGTTCTCTGCTCAGTAGTTGAGTCAACACTACAGTAGGCTGATTTATCATTCTGTCACCCCACCACTCCAGCTCAGTTAAGATGTTTTAATAGAAGAATTGCTCTGAATGGATAATTCCACTTTATTCCAACATGGGTCTAATTTCTGTTGGTTAGCCCATCTTTTCTATCAGTAATTATAACACTGTTCTCACCAAGTTAATTGAGATGTGGGAGTGCATCAATATCACTAAAAAGTATGGTGATCGCGCAGGTTTTAAAGGGATAGTTTGGTATTTTGGCAAATATTACTTTTGCCAAGAGTTAGATTAGTAGGTTGTTACCACTCTCATGTCTGTGTGCTAAGTATGTAGCTCAAGCTTAGCATAGAGACTGGAAACAGGGGTAGCTGCTAGCCTAGCACTCTTGAAGGTTAATAAAAAGCATTATCAAAAGGCACTTATTAATGCATTATATATTGTTTGTTTAATTCATGTAAAAACAACAACATGTTAATTTGTGTGCTTTAGAGGTATTCATTTTGTATTTTTGAACTTTGGACAAAGCCAGGCTAGCAGTTTGCACCTATCACCAGTCTATATGCTAAGCTAAACTAATCCCCTGCTGGTACTGATGTCCAACAAACATTGTAAACAGACTAACTATGGAAATATTACCACATTTTCACTACCAAAGAAAGTGGTTTAAATAATCAGGCAAACTGCTGGATTGTGGCCTTTATGATCGTCTTATTGCTTGTGTTTCTTAGCCCATTGGATTCAGTTGTAGCAGTGTTGACGCCTTCCCAAATCTCAGCAATTATTTTGCTGAGTTCAGTGTTATTTTATCTGATAGCAAAGGTGCCCAAAGCTAGAAAAAAGTAGGACCCAAGTTTTAATAAACTGGAGTTATTCTTAAAACAAAAGTATGTGTATTTGTGATGATAGCACACACACACACAAATGTACAAGACTATGCAAACTGAAACATAGTGACAGATAAGGTGACTCCTCACCACACCTATAGCAGCTGTTTTGATATGAGCATACAGTTACCTGGTGGGTCGCTCACACTTAGCTGTGTGTGTGGTCATGTGAAACATGAGTGTGAACACACAGGCACACATACATACAAAGCAACAAAACTTAGGGAGCCACACCATCATCTCATTTCTTGTGTGTGTTTGCGCCAATTTGAGCATGCAGCACAGGGTGGGGGTGTGTTTTCATTGCTGTTACCATGTTTTTTTTTTCATCCTTATCCTCTACTCCCTCTCCCTCTCATCTTCCCTGTTCCCTGTTGTCGGTGCCTCTTGCAATAGCTCTACTCCCTCTCAACATTCCTCCTCCCCTCTCCTCCTTCCTCCCCTCACTAACCTCTCCTCTCTCTCTCCCTCTCCCTCTGCAGAAGGTCAGGGATATGAGGACGAGCAGAGAATCACATGATAGTTTCCCTGTACTCTGGGTCTAAAAAACTTCCACACTCACCAGCAAGACAACGAGTGGAAACTTTTCACGCCACAACATTGTTTCCTTAAACCCTCATTGGTATCCTATTGTCCTCAGTTTAGTACTTTTTGGCATTTGTTTTGAGGGCCTGTTAAACGTACGGGATCATCGTCATGTATGCATACACTCCACTTCTGCTCCCTCTCTCTCTATCTCTCTCTCTCCCCTTCCTTCACCAGCAGCAGCACCAGGAGGAAGCAGTATTATTCTTCTCTGGAATGTCGCATCGGGCTAAATTTAGAGCCTTAGTTTCCGTTCTTCCTTCTCCTCCCCTCCCGCTCCTCCCCTCCTGCTCCTCCTTTTCTCCCTCTTTGCAGATGAGACTGAAATAGCCGACGTTGTGTCTTGAGACTCACCTGGGAATACAGGCCTTAAACGCTCCCGTCGTTCTCCACCTCCCTTCAGCCTGCCAACTTCTGTATCAGAGAATTGGGCACAGATACTGACTTTGCAGTGTTGACATATTCACATGACTTTGGCATCTTAGTACCTGAGAGTGGTGTGTTTTCCAAAACTAAGTCTTTTTTTCACTCTGGACAGAGCTAGGCTAGCTGTTTCCCCCTGCTCCCAGTCTTTATGCTAAGCTAGGCTAAACAGTAAAGGTTTAATGGTCATTCTTGACCTTGAAAACAGCAGTTGACAAAGCAATCTCTCAAGGTCAGTGTAGTGGTTATTTTGGAGCCTTCAGTTTTTTCCCATGATCTTCATCAGCAGGTACAATGTTTTGTTTTGCTGTTCATTGTCATTTTTTAAGCTCCAGAACAACCACTAAATTATTTTTTGATGTGTGATTATTGTTGAGATTGTTGTAATAATACCTAAATATATTTTTCCTTTCATACTTCAACCATGATTCTGGCTTGTTTAGTCATGAATATTTGTTTGTATGTTACGGAGAAATACCTAAGATTTGAAACTGAGGCTTTAACACAAAGACATGGGGGAAATATTGATCTTTCCATCCCCTTCTTAGAGAGAAAGCAAATAAGCATAGTTCACAAAATGTTGAACTTTTCCTTTAAGTAATCTATGCTATAATCACAAATATTTAATATATGTCCAGATAAGATATTAGATTAGTAATATCACTTGACTTTTTTACCTGAGTTTTTGGGGACCTGCAGAGTTTGATTTCTGACCAGATGATACCCATATACTCTGAACCTTCTGCAAATTATGTCACAGTCATGTTCTGCTACATTCAGTAAAATCATTCCTGTTGCCCCTTTAGCTAATGCGTACTGCCATGGAGCATGGTGTGAAAATCACAGTCTCCTCATCCATTTCAATAAGGACGCTGTGCTGGCAGAGTGGAGATGCCAACACCTCAGCAAATGCCGGAACACAATGTGATGCCAGTCTGGCAGTGCACCGTGTTGTCAAATATATGCAAGTTAAAGTTACTGGTAGATTACTTAAGTTACTGTATACATCATAGCCATAAAAATATAATATCTCATATATATATACACACATACATACAACATTTGCAGGAGTTATTAAGATAAAAGAGAGGGGTAAGATGGAACTGCCTTCAGCTGTCTACAGTACTTGTGCCCTGACTGGTCCTGATCATGAATGGTTTAATTGGTTGAATGTGACATGTCTTTGTTCCATAATGTTTTAGGTACATGTAAAACCCATGGACACATTCTGGGTTGTGTAGATGTTTAGCTCTAATTGTTTTTTGCCCCATGTTATTTTGTGTGTTTGTACGTGTGTGTGTGTGTGTGTACGTGCTTCAACGTGTGTTACAATCTATCAATACAGCCCCTCTCTAGCCATTACCACTGATTCATGCCTCACTCCTAATGGTCAAATCATTAACATTATTTAGACCACAGGCTGTTTGTGGATGCGAGAGTGTGCATTTCTCTCTCTCAATGTTTGCCCATAGAGGAATGTTTGTGTGCTCATGATATATTATATATATGTGTGTCTGTGTGTCATTGTGTGTGCATGTGTGTGTCAAGCTTTGCTATACCCGTGTGTGTGTGTGTGTGTTTCTGACTGTCCTCGGGCCGCTCTAAGTATTGATCTCCATATGGTCAATGAGCAAGGCTAACAACGCTACAATATGCCGCCTCTGCCCACCCCAAATCAATCTCAGCAGCCACGGCACAAATGGCCCTCCCTGGTCTCTGTGAGGACCTGACGCATTAGCCGACCTCGGCCGCCATTAGCCAGCGCTAATGAACAGCTCCAGGCTTGAAACACATTGTCACGAGTGAAGATTAGAGGATAGGTAAGCATATTTTATGTCTGTGCCAATCAAGGGTCTTGTTATCCCTCTGTGTTGCAGGGATGAAGAGGATGCACAAATACCCACTAACAAGCTCCCATACACATTCATAAACTTACATACACAAACAAATGCACACTGATGCGCACTTGTGTTTCTAACCACCCCATCATTGGTTTTCTAAGGTGGATGGGTTGTGTTTTCATTGATTTCTCTGCAGCAGAAACTGGAGGCATAACATTAGACTCCTAGGACACACACACACACACACACACACATATATACATATACACATACACATGCATGCACACAAAGAAATGTGGAACATATCAATACACTGGGTCAATAATCTGGGATATCTCATCTGTTTAAAGAAGCATCCGTTTGTGCCACAGGATGGAAGGAAGGATAGAAAGTGAGAGGCAGGGAGAGGAGGAATAAAATGCAGGGATATCCCCTCTTCCTTCCACACCATGTTCTTCTCTTCCTCTGTCTCCTGAGGCACAGAGAGAACCAGAAAAGCAGAAACACAGAGTGAAATCAAGAAAAAGAGAGACGTTACAGGCGCACTGGTAGCATTACCTTCACCATGGTCCCTGCAGATTTCTCTATCACTTACTAACACCAGTATGGCACAGTTAAACACTTACATGCTTAGTGACTCATTCACTGCACTCTTTTACCCCCACCCCTCCCCTCCCCTAACTGTTTGAGGTTTAAATCCCTCCATACTCAGCGACTTAACCCCTCTCTTTCATTTCGCCCCCTTCACTCGTGCTTAGATCTACCAGTAACCATTAGCTGCAGTGTGTCTCTGTGTGTGTGAATGTGTGTGTATGTGATCAGTAAACTAATGCTTTGTCGAGTGCCACGTTCTCGGCACGTGGCGTACCTCACTGCCAGAGTAAAACACAGGAACTACAAATGAGCTTTCAGCATGGCCACTAACACACACATATACACTTCCTCTTTAACATTTGGCTCTGTCTTTCTCTCCCACACACACACACAACCATAAACATAAAAGCCATATGTAACTTACATGTGTCTGTCAGCAAACATATATACAAGTCCAGTTTTTCACAGCCATGCAGTATACACTGGGGCTGAATACCAGGGATTGGGATCACTGTACTCTCTAGGAATTCTTGCCAAAATCCTCTTACCTTTTCCTGGGAAAAATCCCTGTAGGAACCTTAGATATTAATAGGTGCTCACATTCTGAGGACTAACATAACATTACTATGCGTCTGTTGTAGCTTAATACTGTTATTACGGTAAGTATGGCAGGACCACCTTTTCTGCTGCAGTGGCTTCTTCTTATGCTAAAAAGGCAGCTTACAGTCCACTGTGTCGCAGATATTTATAGAAGTATCGTATTAAGGAAGCACAGTAGCACAACATCTATAAACAAAAATGCAGTCTATTCAGTGAGACATGTAGGCCACCATCCTCAAATCAAAGAGCAGAGCAGCATTCAAAAGATGAAGCAGAGTGCAGAAAATAACCCCATCCTTAAAACTGAATATCCTATAGGTATATATATATATATATATAACTTGTGCGACACACCAAAAGGTCTACATGCGACATGTTGATGGTACAGCTCTCCAAAGAAGATGTGTTAAAACTGACAATAGCTCTTTTTTCACCTGCAGAATATTATACTTTCAAGAGGAACTGACTGTTTGCTAAACCTCTTTCCTAAACAGCGATTGTACAATCATAGCTTAGCAACCATACCTGGGTACAGTAGGCCTGTCAAGGTTTGGATTTCTGTAAATGTTGAAGTGTTGTGTGTGGAGCTGCAGTAACAGTGATACTCAGTATGTCTTTTTTTAGAGCCTTTCCAAAATCAATAATACATTAAGAAAAATGTGCACAGCAAGTCTGTCTATGTAGTTCTATGTATCTGAACTATTAACCTACATTTGTGTTACTACCAAAGCCAAGACTTTGCATACTATGTGGATCTACAGGTGACCTTAGTAAAAGCCCTGTTCAGAACTGTGCGGATGGCAAAAATGCTTCTTTTTTCACAGAGAAGGGTCAGTTATTGTACCACTGAAAAGCATCAGCACATTACGTAACTATAGGTTAGATTTATGAAAGATATCAGAGTGTGAGAAGAAATGCCATTTTGTGCACAATTACCTGCAGTTTCAAACTTCACTTACAGTGAGAAGTCCCAGGAAGAGTATGACATATTCCCTGTCATCCTTACCACACACACCCCCTGCTTCTGTCTAGTACTAATTATTACAATACAGTCAGTGTTTAAAGATGACTTCCCCTCATTGACATGCCCGTTGTGTGCATTATCTGTGATGGTAAGAGCCCAAATGAGGCTTCTTAATTGTTAGTTTATGTAAAAGCTGCTCAATGCATGGGTAAACAGACGTCACAAGTTTGTTCCCTGGGGTTTTGCTCTTCTATTTTTCTTTCTCTCTCTCTCTCTTGATGGAGTGGTTTCAGATAACGTCAGGCCCACATCGCTGTCACCTCCTCACCCCTCCCTCCACTTCCTCCCCTTTCCTCTTCCACCCGTCTTTTACCCCCTCCCCCACTCACCTTCATTGCATTGCCCCCCCACCCCCCTTCCTTCCCACCTCGCCTTCCCTCCATCTTTCCCTCCCTTCTTTCCCGCTCTCCTCCAGTCCCTCCCACCCGGGCCATCAGTGTAGTGTGAATCCTTTGGTAAACGTCTGGTGCCTTGCAGAGCTTGTCAGTAAAGCCAGAGCTAATTAGCGGAATCACAGAATAATTAGTTTTTCTTCTTGTCGTTTAATTCCCACCACCCCCCATCACCCCATCCCCTCTCCTCCCACCTCGCCTTAGTTTCTCTGCTGTCAACAGTCAACACTGTTGCTGAGCTATAGGCACAGTTTGTGCATTCTCTTACCTTCTATCACTCTAAATAGCTCACTCCTGATTTCTTTCGCTACATCTCTCTCTGAATCTCTTGATGTGTCTCTTCTTCTCCTCTCTGTCTCCTTCTACATCTCTCAGTGCCTGTTTCCCTTCTACATCTGTCTCCTCTCTCCCCGTGGAGTGTTTCCCACCCACACCTTTTTCTCTATTGAGGTTTCTCTTGCCGTTGTTGACTTAAACACATGGTCGAGCTTGTTTTCTCACTCTGTGCCTTCCTCCCACTCTGCCTCCATCCCTCCCCTCCCTCTTTTCTCTTCTCTCTCTCTCTTTCCCTCTTCACTTCACTCTTGTTTGTCCCTATAGCCAGTGTTTGTTTACACATCTATTTCTCCCTCTAGGTTGGTCGACAGTTACTCCTTCAAAAACGATTTCCCCTATATATCCCTCCCTCCCTGCTTCCTTCCCTCCCCCCTCCGGCCGTTTCTCTTCATCTCCTCAGGGTGACTGTTTGCTCCTTTATCAACAGCTTTCCCTCCATCCCTCCCCATGTCATTCCTCCACCCACCCATCACTCAACTCTCTCCCTCCTTCTTAACCACTCCTCGATTGCTCTTGTTTTGTAGAAATGATAAGGCGGAGGGAGGAAGGGTTTCTGGTCGCAACCGAGGTAATTGGCTCTTTACGGCTTAGTTTTGTGTGGAGAGTGCTCTGGTTTAGTCTGGCTCAGCAGCCTCACTACCAGAGCCCCACGACACTGTGTCAGCCCAACACAGGGAAGGTCTGCCATTATCTACGCAGGGAGACTCTCAAAGAAGTTAAATGTGAGTGCAAATGAACAGATGGATGCTCTTCGATGAGCAATTCTACATCTAGAGTCTGTTCTGCTCTTACCACACTGCTGTATTGCGCATATACACACTGAACACTGCATGTGCTATATGCGGTAGTTTACATTTTCACACTGACCACCGGAATTAACTTCATCAGCTCACAGATGTTTGCAGCAAGAAAGCTCTGAACTGTGTGCTACCTGTCCAGCACCAAACAACAAAGTTAACAACCAGCTTGTGAATATAGTGGAGCATTTAGCAGCCTGAGAGCCAGATAATGCAATAACCCTAAAGAGTGTTAATGCTGCCCTTCATCTCCTGGTTGTACATAGGCAGTTGTTTGCTAACACATTTGCCATAGCAACGTTTTGAGGTGATAATATGTCAGTGTTGTGTTTACAGTTTGTTCCACTGCCTTCAATTGGCCAAAAACCCAATTAATGCATGTTTAAAATACATTTCTGATGGTATGATAGATAGTGTAGTATTAATGTCACTAGCATCTTGTTATTTAAAATCAGGATTAGCATTACTGATAGCACCAGCATAGGTATACTTCAGTAGTGTGATGCGTCATATTATCTAAAAGCTGTCTCAGAGGCGTTTTTACCACAGGTCTTCAAAGGTTCTCAGACAGAGTTCAACATGTGAAGTAAAAGGTACATGACTTGTGTTGTTACATTACTTTTTTGACCACCAGTTAATTGGTGCTCTGTTCTCTCGATATTCAGGTTGACTGCTTAACCCTAAAAATCTGCCAGGCCAGTATTAGCTTAGCTTGTTAGTGTAGATGTTGGAAAACAAATAACAGAGGTTAGGCTCTACATTTAGGATCTGGTCTAATTAGGCTTTGGTCCTATTGTTTGTTTGTTTCTCTTTCTTCAGTTCATTCATGTCAGGTATGGGTTGATTCCATGGGGTCCTTCTCAGAGTGGGTCCAAAGTTTTACACATGTGACCTTTACTATCCATAAAATCCCGCCGTAGATAAGGAATATTAACTCCATAGGTGAAATGCCCTTTCCAGTGGTGGCAGAGTAATTGTAATGATTTTTGAAACTGCAGCAAATAGGGTCATGCAACTGGGTGGAAGCCTGTTATTTATCTGAAACAGCCTTTGCAGAACTTTAAAGATTATACTAGAAATTTAAGTGTGATACCATAAAGCTTATATTGTTTCTGTCAGTGCTGCAGGAAAATACTAACATAGAAAACAGAACCGGGCAGCACTCTGGTTTGTCAACCAGGACAGGTGTGACCTGACAAGCCGATCAATATTTTTCAGAAGCAGTGTGTGGAGAACCTCTTCAGCTTCAGTAAAGGTGCTAGCATGGCATTTGAAGATAACATGTCAGATAGCGACTTTAGAGATTATTGAAACAATATATTAGCTCTTGACATGTTCTGTCTGCACACACCTACCTGCGTTTGCACACACACACACACACACACATACACATGATCACATAGCCCTTTTGTTCTGTTTGCTACTGTACACCTCTCTCTCTCTTTCTTTCTCTTCCGCTTTTTCTCTCTGTCCATCTGTTCTTCTGAGTCGCACGATCAGAAGAGGGTCTATACATCACCTCTCCACCTCCCTTGGGACAACGCAATGGAGGAGGGTAGAAAAAGAAGGGGGTGGGGAGGCCGCTCTCTCTCTCATACACATGCTCTCTCTCTCTCTCTCTCTCTCTCTCTCTCTCTCTCTCTCTCTCTCTCTCCTAACCTCCACACCAACACAGCAGCTGTTAGCAATGACTGCAAATTGTTTTTCCTGTGCTTATTTGTGGTACACTACTGATTGGAAGGTCCTCTCATGCAAGCACAGTCACAACCAGGCGGGTCTGTCTGCATGTGTGTGTGTGTGTGTGTGTTGGATTAGCGTTTTAGCTGCATGAGGAAGAGTCTGAGACCAACACTTAGTTTAATGGAATTTCCATTTTCTACTTTTTGAGAACATGGTGTTATCTGACGACGGATCGACACACACTCGTCAAGACAGAGAGAGAGAGAGAGAGAGCGATAAAGAGATAGAGGGAGAAAGTGAGAGATGATGAGCGCAATAGATAGGAACAGAGTGTGTGATTGATGGAGGGAGGGGTATCACCAAACAAGCAGGGAGAGAGAGACAAACAGAGAGAAAAGAGAGAATTTAGAGAAAGACAGAGTAATGCACTGAATGTGGGAGGGAGGGAGGCAGACAGAGAGAGAGATGAGTAGAATGCAATAATGTGATAAAGCAGCTGAGGAATGGAGGTTTTTCTACACTCTGACGCTTTTAGTCCCATTTCTACTTTTTTCGGCAGATTTCATCATATTACCAAAGGCCATTTTGGCTCTATTGTGGATAATAGGCTGCTGTGGAATTATTGGAGATGCTGGCTTAGATAATGGTCATTCTCTCTCTCCCTGTCTCCAACACCACCACCCCCACCCCAACATATACGCGCGCGCACACACACACACACACACACACACTGCGTTAGAGAGGAGAGAGAGGTAAGGCAGAGGAGGCAAAGGAGGAGGAGAGAGATTAATGGCATACAAAGATGGGCAGAGTTGGGGGCGATGGAGATAGCTGAAAGTGCAGCGCATAGAGAGGCAGCTAAATGTGCAAGACAAAAGGAAGTGAGGACAGGTTGTGCTCTGTAGATAGCTGTGGGTATGTGTGTGTGTGCTCAGACTGATTTGTGAATGTTTGCTCCTAATACAATAAGTGGATAAGAAAATTGGATTTATTCATCATTATATCCCTTCTGCCAGAGCGAATGAACCAGCCAGAATTCTACAGCAGATATATTCCTGAAGGCTTACAGTATGTTTAAAGACAGTCACAGGTTTAGATACATAAAATCAGTGACTGAGCTGCAATGATGAGCTGATGATTATTTTTATTATTGATTAATCTGCTAATTGTGTTCTTGATTAATCATTTGGTCTATAAAACATTAGAAAACAGTGAAAAATGGCCATTATAATTTCTTAGAGCCTAAGGTGACTTCTTCAGATATCTGGTTTTGTCTGACCAGCAGTGAAAAACATTAAAATATTAGATTTAAAGTAATGAAAGACATGAAAAAACAGCAAATTATGACATTTGACTGAACTGAACTGCAGGTCTAATTTTAATAACATAACATCATTTGAGTCATTCTTTGAAGCAAAAATGCCAAAAATTCAGCAGATTCAGCTTCTAAAATTAGAATATGTTCTGGCTTTCTTAGTCTTTTATGATATTAACCTGAGTATTTTGGATTTTGGACTGTTGGGTGGATAAAACAAAGAATTTGAGGTCGTGGAAATAGTGAATGGCATTCTTGGGACTGTCCTTCCAAGAAGAACAGCAGTTGTTTCAGCAAATTCTCTAAAACAACATATGTGTAAGTGACAAAGTCCTTTAACAGTCATTGTAATTATGACTCTCATTGGGATCAAAGGAGCAAGTAGTGTATTAAGTCCAAATAGAGTGGGGGTCAGGGTGGATGGTTTGAACAGTAAAACAAACTGAGACCGTTGTTCCCTTACTATTTCCAACTGACTGTGAATCTCAACTGTGATCATTTCCTGACCTTAACCAAGTTAGTTAGTTAGTTAGTTAGTTAGTTAGTTAGTTACTTTATTGTCCCCATGGGGGAAATTCATTTTCACAGCTGTACAGGCGAGGAGACACCATAGCACACCCGCACATATAACCTACAGTGTTTGTGACAAAGTGAATCTCAGGCTAGACCGTTATCCATGTTAGGTATTGATGTGGGGATTAAACTGTTTTGGCTGTATATTGTATCTGATGGACCTGTATCTCGTCGACCAGAGGTAACAGGGAGAAGCAATGGTGCAGTGGGTGAGTGTGGTCTGTGTTATTGCCTGGCGTCACGTGTAATGTAGTGTTTAACTGTGAGAGGTTGGGAGTGGGAAGCCAATGATTTTAGCTGCTATGGAGGTTATTTAGTGAACATGTTCGGTTTTGACTGTGAGTATTGTCATGAAACAAGGAGAACAACCAAGTGGTTTTTATTGTAACCATGATAACAAAGGTCTCCAAATCTTAACAAACATTATGATTAACCTAAACCATGATGTTTTCCTTAACCTAACAAAGTACTTATTTTCACCCAAACCATGATCCTTCCCTAACCAAGTTGTTTTTGTTCCTAAATCTAATAGCAATGTCATATCATCTCCTTCAACTTGGAGGACATGTTGCAATTTTCACAATTTTCTGACACTGTAAAGAGCAAGCAATTAAGTGAAGAAAATTATTAATTGATCATAAAATAATTATTAGTTGTAGCCCAGTTAACTGTAGCTTCGGTGTTTGCGTAGCTGAGTAAATGTGAAGCAGCTGGTGGTGAAAAGGGGAATGGGCTTGTGTCTGTAAGTAGCAGCCCTTCGTGCATATAAGCTCACTGATACACGGGACTATCTCACTAGAATATGGAAGGATAGAGGGAAAGGTGGGGGTAGTTAGAGGGGTGGAGAAATCAAGATGGAGGGAGGACGAAGAGGATGGAAGAGGAAGGGAGTCGGATGATGTGAGGACACGGGGGGGGGGCTGAAGAAACACAGGAAGACAGACATGGAGAGACTGAGGAGGAATGGCAGAGGGAAGGAGGGAAGGGGGAGCCTATTGCCCTGAGACTACGGCAGAGAGAGAAAAAGAGAGGGAGAGAGCAAAAGAGTGATAGCCTTACAGCAACACCTAATGGCTTCTCTGGAGAAAAGGAGAGGGAGGGAGTGCAGAGGAGGAGGAGAAGGCATAATGAGGGGGCTATGATAGAGGCAGAGATAGATTTAGAGAGGTGGATGGAGGGAGAGACAAAGAGAGGTGGAGGTTATACGGCCATTCAGTAAAGATGGTGTCAAAGAAAACAGGGAGTGACTGAAAAGCAGTAAATGGCGGGGGGGTGGGGGGGCAGAGTGATAGCTGCTGAGGCAGGGATGGATCCTGACATTAAATGAGCAACAGTGAGAAAAAAGATGGATGAGCATGGATGTAGAAAAACAAATGTGAACCAGGTAGAAAAACAAATAAAAGCAGGGGTGAAGTCAAGAGGAGGAGCGAGAGAGAAAGAGAGAGAAGAGCTGTTGGGGCGAAATGAGGCAGGCGAGGAAAGGAGGGATCAGCCCTGGAGGTGAACAAAGAAGGAAAGAATGAGGGGAAGATAGATAGAGTCGAAGGGTGGACAGAGAAGGAGGGAGGAAGGGTGGCGAGGGGCGGGAGGATTGGCTGGATGGAGGGAGCTCAGAAACGATAGGGAGAGGATAGAGATGAATGAGAGAACAGCGGAAAGGGAAAGACTGAATGAGGTGAGGAAGAGAAGGAGGGATATTTTCAGTGAGTGAAAGAGTAGAATGCAGAGCCAGCGGTGAGACAGGAATATGACGGGAAAATGAAAATGGAAAATGAAGAAGCGGTTACCCCGAGAGGTGGAGGATGACTGGATGGATAAAAAGACAGTTTGCTGTCATAATGAGAGAGAGAGAGGGAGGTAAACAGAGATGGGAGGATGGACGGATGTGTGGAACGTATCTTTACCTCCGTTAACAGCCGTGTAATAGCACTGATCGCAGCTGTGAATAATTCAACGCCTCTAGTTAGGAATTCTCCCTGGGAAGAACCCGAATGTGATAACCTCACACTCACATACACACACAACAGGACACACTCACCACAGCATTTGATTTCCTCACTCCCTCTGTTTATTGCTACTTCTAGCTACAAGCTTTGTATATTACCCTCAATACACATATATATGCGCACGTACACACAGTAGTAATAAAGCAGGTTGTCATAAAAAGCACACAAGAGAGAGTAATAGAGCGATAGAGAGAGAAAAAGAAGAAGAGACAGAACAGTCCACCTGCTGTGGCTCTGAGTTGTCCCTCAGACGCACCATTTTCAGCCGCCATGATTAGATTATATAGAAACATGTCAATCTCTCTCCCTCTCTCTCACGCACACACTCACACTATCCCCCCCCGTTCTTTTGAAAATACACACATGTACACTCTCAGACGTGGCCTCTCTCCCACGTGCAAGTGTCTGCACGTGTGTCTTTAAGGTCTCCATGGCTACCGTTTCCAGGGTGATTTACTGTAGCACCTGGTCCCTCTCAGGGTGGTACACTCGTCTGCTCGCCACAATCACTCCCCGGCCACCAATGATCTCATCCCTTTGCTCCCGCTCACGCTCCCTCCTCCTCCTCCTCCTCCTGGCCTGTTGTCATGAATATGATTTACTCCTGTCTTCTGTCCTCTCACTGCTTGTCATATTCTGCTGTCTGTGACCATATATCCTCCTCGCTAATGATATTCATGAGAGGGAACTTGTGTGGAACTAAGAGCAAAGCAAGCCTTTAGAATAACTTGTAAACTGCTATACAGGCTGTCTCAAACATTTGTGAACAGTAGTTCTGAAACAGCCATTTGATAAATTGGTTGATTGACATAAAATGAATTGGCAGCAATTTGGACTACTTTGATAATATTTATCACTATAAATTAGATACTTTGGAGTTTTGACAAATTAAGCCATTTGAAGATGTCACCTTGAGCTTTGGGAAACTGTGTTGACCATTTTTAGTATTATGTATTAGACATTAAATTATATGGAAGCAAAAAAAGTTACAACACACCAGTCACACACAACACACATCAGATGCCACTGCCCCCTGTACCAAAGTGTTTCAGCTCTTCTGAAAAGAAATAGTTTTATCATGATTGCTCCCCAAATTGGCACATCTTGGCTGTGGTACCTTGGTTACGTCCTCTCTTACGTGTCCGATGTGGCCCTAAGGTGTCAAACGATGAGTGTCAATTACTTGTGCTGATTGTGCACTTTATTATGGGCAGAAATTAAAGTAATTGTTTTGAATACCTGGGACTCCCCAACCAGTTTTTAGAACTAATGAAGCTTTTCAGATGAGAGGTGAAACATCTTCAAGAAAATAAAAAGAAGTCCAGTTGCCTTCAAGTCTAGCACTTAAGGCTAATTGTTTTGACATGGCTACTGCATTTCCACCAGTTGTCCTGTGGTACATCTGTCCAGCTTGCATCAAATATATTTTGAGTATACAGTCCACAACATGCCAGTGGTTCCTTGAGGCTGTACTGAGACACTGCAGTGCTTTGAGTTAAATGCTAAAATGCTAATGTTAAGCAAGTAGAATGTTTACCACGTGTTAGTACGCTAACTTTTGCCAATTAGCATGTACAGTTGTCCCTCACTATAACGCTATAACGCGGTTCACCTTTCGCGACCTCACTGTTTCGTGGATTTTTTTTTTAGTGCAATTTTGCATGCTTTTTTTTTTTTTACAGCGTATGAACGCGCATTGTGTTCTGCGTCCTGATTGGCGAAGGGACTGTAGACCATTGTCAATCAATCTCCTCCGTGCCGTGTCTCCTGTACAGTACAGAATGTGTTTGGCTTGCCAAATTTACATAAATGTTCGATCGCTAGCAGTGTGACTCTGAAGTGCTGTATGTTTGCAAGTTTTCTCCCAGACAACGTTTGAACTTTGAGAGTGTTTAAACAAGAGAGAAATGTGAGAAAATGTTAATGCCTGTCTGAGAAAAGTGTATAAAGTGTGTGGTGAGGGGTTTTACAGCCTTAAAACATATATAATAATTGTAAAAAATAAAGCTGACTACTTCGCGGATTTCGCCTATTGCGGGTTATTTTTAGAACGTAACCCCCGCGATAAACGAGGGACCACTGTATTTTTTAGTCATTAAGGAACATATGTAACATATGTAAGAACATATCTGTAGCAAATGATGTGATAATTCATCAAGAGTTTTTACTCAAAACTACAAATGTAACCCCCATGGTGTCACTAGGGGAAAAGTTAGGGGATCACTGGAGGCCGCAAATGTCTATACAAAACTTCATGGGAAATCCATTCAGCAGTTGTTGAGATATTTCAGTCTGGACCAAAGCAGTGGACCACCAACCCTCACTGCTATAAAAAAGTGAACACAGAGTCTTTGAAATAACCTGTAGATTCTAGAGTTTGTCTTGAAACCTGTTTACCACACCCTAGCACCGTGACTGCTGTAGAATCTATTTGGTCGATGTTGGACCCTGGGTGGCTCAGTTAGGATGGAGAAACCAACACAACTGAATGTGTAGGCTGAGAAACAGTCAGTCGAGGCAGTCACAAGCTGTAATATCCTATTAATGGAACAGTGAATAACGGTAGAGACAATATTCTCTGTGCTATCTTTGTTCATGTGAACAGTCCTGTAGTAGTAAAAGTCTTATCTTATCTAATCTTATCTTATCTTATTTTAAGTTTTTGTCAGGTAAATTTAAAGAATTTCAGGCTACATGTTTGCAAACAGGCATGAACTGACATCCCAGGCTCTGTGCTGTCTGTGGGTGGCATTCTGTGTGTGCAGAGAAATCCCTTGGTTAAGCACAGTGCCTCCAAACAGCATTCATGCTGCAGGGATTCATTTACTTAAATTGATCCACTCCTGCATGCCTACATGCATTTCACAGCAGCACTGCATGGCATCATCTTGGTTCAGTAATGGTTTAAGGATGATCCCAAGAAACCCTGTTAACCCCATCCATTGTTTTTGAGTCTGTGAGGGGAATTTTACAGTTAGGGGTTGTGTGGATCTCGCTCTGACGTTGCCCCTAAATTATATGTGTGTGTGTGTGTGTGTGTGTGTGTGTGTGGATGGAGAAGATTCAGAAATAGGCCAGTTAGGGTTTAGAGCAGAGAGATGTTAGAGATTAAACAGACCTCTGTGGGGAGCAAGACTCCTCTCCAGCAGTTTAAATATAACTCTCTTCAGGGAGAAACTGTGTAAGTGTGTGTGTTTGAGTGTGTGTGTGTGTGAGAGGGTGGGGTTAAGGTAGGTGGGTGGATGTGTTCTTCAACAAATGAAAATGGTGACTATGAATCAAACCACTGGCTTCATACCTCCACCTATCCTTGTCAGTGTGTGTGTGTCAAAGTGATGTCTTCTTTACCTTTTACGCTGTGGGGATAGTTTAATACTGTGAGGTCTGGCTCCACCATCTGCTCGGGGTTAGTGTGTATGTGTGTTTTTGCATGCGCATGTGTCGTTATGGATCAGTCAGCAGGTGCTGCATAATACTTATGTTTTAACCATGTCCTCTAATACATAACACTTTTATCTGTACAAATACTTTATTCCTTGACTTCACATTGAGCATGTTTACATTGAGAGACAATTGAAACATAGGCTCAAACATACAGCAGGTTTTCTTTTCTCCTATACAGTGACATTTGCGCATGATAGGAACAAGGATCCTAACTAGTTGGGAAGACTAGCTTTTTCAGGCTATAGCGAACACACAGCAGTCACACATCTGTCTTCTGTTAGTTAGCAAAGTTAGCTGACTATCCATGGTGACCTCCTGCTGTTCTATGAAAACACTTGAAAAATCACTTGTTGTAGCTAAGTCTGGCTTTAGCTCACATACTTTCTCTGAGTTTGATATTGTGAGTTACAAAACTAAGCTTGCTCTTTTGTCTTAAATGGTGTGTAGTGACACATACGCATGCACACAATCATTGTACATGTAGTAGAGTGGTATGGTCCTCTGTGTTGGGCCATCAAATAGTGGACCAGTTATCTCACTAAGTCAGAACTAGTGCAAAATACAATGAGGTGCAGCTTGAAGTTGAGTGTGTTGCTTTAGGACACTTGCCAGTGGTTCTTGATGATGCACACATACACACACACATACACACAATGCAGTGGAGATTAAATGTGTGGTCATTTAGATACAGGACCAGAGGTCCGCACTGCTAGTCACCCAGCACTCATATGTTGTATCATTTGTTGTTTCCGTGTAATATTAGGGTTGTGACGACATAAGGCCGGTGCACAGTATAAAGATACTCCACATGGAATGATAACTTGTGTCTGATATGGTTTAAAATGACATCTACTACTCATTGAAAAATCCACAATCTGCCAAAAGTCCATTCTCAGTACATGTGCACTACTTACTTGTGTAAGTTGCATAATGGACTACGATTCCAAACTAATGGAGATGTCACAGAATCATCTCGTCCATAAGTAAAGCTACAACAATTAATTGACTGGTCAAGTGAATCGGTAGCAATTTAGGAAATTGATCTGTTTTAGCTGTTTTTCAAGTTAAAATTTCAAACTGTTGATGGTACCAGCTTTTCAAATGTGAGGATTTGATGCTTTTCTTTGTCATACATGTCACCATAAACTCAACATTTTTGTTTTTTTGGACCATTGACAAAACGAGACATTTTAAAATGTCACGTTGATCTTTGTCAACATATAACCAGCATTTTTTTAAAACTATTTTTTAACATTTTATAGACAAAGAGATTCATTCACTTGTCGATAAAGTAATCATCAGTTTAACAACAATGAAAAAAATAATTGTAAGTTGCAGCCCTTGTGGGAGTACAGAGAAATGTTCCCTCTTCAGCAGATGTGAAAACAGCCAGACTCATACATCCATCGGGTCTGTACAGTGAAGGCTGAGCATCCATTTTCCAGGCTGATGAGTGGAATCCTGTGCTGTTAGATGAGTGTAAATATGAAAAAAAGAATGGATGTAGCAAAAATATCAAACAAGATAAATATCCAGATATAGAGTAGATAAGGTTTTTCCTGCTGTATACTAGTTATTCTCCCCACATGCACCACTGTGTGTTATCTATGTGTCCATTCATTCAAGCTGGTGCCCTTGAAAATGTAGAGGCACCACTCCAGCAAAACCAACCTCTTTTTGTAATATTACTACCAATGTTTTCTCTTGTTTGTTTTTTTATGTACCTTTTTCATTTGCATATTTCTCCTTCACCTCTCAGACATCACAGGGTCAGAGTACAAGGTCAACCAGTGTGAAGCTCAAGGACATTCAGACATTGATAAGCTCTGGCTGTGAAAGAGATGTGACCTTCAAGCTGGCCATGCTAACCAGAGACACAGCTGCAACACACTCCCTGCATCCATACCATAAACTGTGAACTGCCGCAACATCCACCTTTGTCTAAATGTAGAATCCAAACATAATGTAGGCAGATGCACTTCCTGTTCACTTTCTCAGTTCAGTTGCAGCCGTAGTCTACACAAGAACGAAGCATCCAATCATCCATCCATCCATCTATCTTTCCATCCATCACTCTGCTTCCTTCCCCTTCACTGTTCCTGTTCTCCTCCTCTTCACACTCCCTCCCTCCTTTCTTTTACACAAGTGGGTGACAGATGTGAGCCACTGTGGAGAGCACAACAGACACCCAGCGCTTTGCTGCCAGGCGCCACTGCTCTTATAGACTGTGTGTGTGTGTGTGTGTGTGTGTGTATTAACGCATGATGTGCAGTTGTGTTTCACTTAATGCCCTCATGCAGGAGCTGTAAGGCATCACATAGTTCTGTAGTAGTCTGTGTTTGTCTATGGTTTCTGAATGTGGGTGCATGTTTACAGGTTTGTGTGTGAGGTTGCATGGCTGTGTGTGTGTACGTGTTATTTCATACCGGCAAGTGCATCTTACCACTGTGTGGTCACCATGGGAGCAGGTGATTTCATCCCAATTGGTACACACATGCCCATATACATATACATACAGTTAATACAGTAGACATGTTTTTCTGCTCCATGAGACATAAGAATGAAATGGACAATCTCACCCTCCCTCTCTCACTTACACACATGCACACACATTTCCGCTCACTTCACATGTAATGTAATCACCTGGGCTCTCCATACTTCCTAACCCAATAAAGCTGACAGCCTCCACTACACACACATGCACACACACACACATACAAACAAACACGCACATCCCCCCTGAACAACCTGTGATACATTTACCTCTCCTTTCATTTCATCCGCCGTTCACTTTTCTCTGTCATGTCTTTCCTGCTGCAGACAGAGTCAGCAGCAACCTACAGTAGCTGTTGCAGTTTCAAACTCTAGCTCCCAGAGTTTGCAGTAGTTAGGAGCTAACCGTTGAGTCTCGTTAGCTGCTGACCCACTTCTGTTGAACGGCACAGAGTTTGGGGACTGACTCGAGCTGGTCTAAGGTGCCAGAATGAAGCATCAGGGGAGGGACAGAGGGAAACAGAGGCAAAGACAGAGAGTTGGATCAACAGGGCTGAAAGAGAAAGCAGACAGAGTGTGGATGCTCTTTGTTACATTATTCAACAACAATCATGAATTAGGATGGAGAGGACAGAGAGAATGGAAGATGGACTGATGAATAGAGAAAGAAGAGGTCAAAGAAAGTACAAAAATTGCAGGATAACTGGGAGTGTTTGTGTGTATACTGTAAGTGCGACTCGTCTGGGGGTCTGCCCGGCGTTGCGGAGGGCGACCGGGTGCGGCGACCATAACTGCTCCTCCGAGCACCATCTGCTCCTCACTGCAGCAACTGTTGCCAGGGTACCTGCTCTCCTCTCCTCCTCTCTCCCTCTTTTGGCTTGTCACCTCCTCGCTTCCTCTCATTATTTTCTCCCAAAGGAATTTCTCCTCTTCTTTTTCTCCTTCCACTCTCACACCATTCTTATTTCCTCACACATAACTCTTTCCTCTTCTCTCCTATTAATTTAATTTGCTTCTTCATTCTAAAGAGGATACCTGCTTTCTATTCAATAAGCTTTATTGGCGTGACATTCAATTCATTGTATATTAGCAACGGTTCAGTGAAGTACTAATAGCAATGAAATAATACTGATACTACTGCTAATGCACTCGCTCTTTTTTTCATTTTTTCCCACATGTACTGTTCTCTTTTGCATATCTTAATTTAACAACGTACAGTGTGTACATACACCATACTTATCTGTCATTTCTTCAGCTAGCTGATACTGTGCTACTACTGTCACTTTCCCCGATAACACACACACACACACACACACTACCTTCACTAAAATCTTTAAGTCTCTAAGACTTTTCCTCTCCTCTTTCCTTTGTAATCCATCTTCCTTCCGTTGCTTCGTTCCCTGGCAATTGTGTGGACATGACTCAGGGCCCCCTGTCTACAGAAGGAGAGAGGGAGAGAGACAGAGAACCAGAGAAAGAGTAGAGAAAGGAGTTTGATGGTGGGGTGTTTAGAGAGGAGGGAAGAAAAGAGGTAGAGTGAGTGGGGGAGAGGGAGAGATCGTAGATCAGAACCGTCATGATTGAGCCATCTGCTGAGAGGAGGCCAGTGAGACACACACACACACACACACACACATACGCATGCTTAAAGATCACCACTGCCACCCGTTGGTCATTTCCTGACACTGCGCCTCTCCTTCCCCTCTCTCTCTGCTCCTCTCTTGCACCGTCCGACTTGCTCTGCTGCCATCCAGCAGGAACATGCCAACCAGAGATGAGACACGTAGCTCTGAACATCGATCAGTCTGGTCTGGCTGTGTCTGGTGAGCCAGTCTTAAGCAGACAATTCTGTTTGCTCCACAGGGTTTTCTTGTGCTCTAATGTGTGAGATTTATCTCCACCTAACTCCTTTCTAAGAAGAGCAGAGCCTCGATACGGATTATGAGGCTTTGGCTCTTTCAAAACATATTGAGTATAGTGGTGTGTTTCAGAGTCTAGCCAATGCTACGATTCACTACTGTAATCCTGCTTTTGCTGTTTCATTCCTTCCCTGCAGTTAAATGTGATTTGTTGTACGCTGTCTGTTCCTCTGTGTGGCTGTGGCTGGCTGTGTGTGGTAGTATTTTTATATGTGCAAACACACCTCACTGGCCTGAATGGTTCATTCTTCTCCTCACAGGCCTTTCCCCTCTCTTTCCACTGGCGGCCCTAAAACGACGTCCACTCTCGTTCAGCTGTCTAACCTTTCATAGATTCATAAATGCTCCTCTTCCATTGGCCAGACCAGGCCATTTCATCCTGTTAGAGATTAGCATACGGCTGAGTGGAGGAGGAAGTGCTCTTTATATGCTAATGAGGGAGATAATGTATGCAGCGAGGACCCACCAATGCCCTGTTGGGAGGACTCAGAGTGGCCCGGCGTGCTGAATCTTGAGGCAGTCCTGTCTTTATCCTGCTTTTCGCTCTCATTCACAGACACCTGGACTGTGTCTTTGTGAGCTTTTATAAAACAGACTGTGTGAAGTTGTCGCTGTAGATGCTCACAATGCTGGGAGTGTGTTGAATATGCATTCCTTCTATACTTGATGTAACTGTGTTGCATTCATTTGTGATACAGAGCTTTAACAATGACAGTGAAGAGGAGGTTTATATAATTAGAATTGGTTTTGTTAGATATATAAAGGATCACTTAGCACTTTTTTGTTTAATTTTACCATTTTAGGTTCATAGACATGATTGGAATAGACTTCAAGGTAATAGTTCAACATTTTAGGAAATACACTTGTTTGCTTTTCACCAAGAGTCAGATGAGAAGATTAGTTCCACTCTCATATCTGTATGGTAATAATGACGCTACCACTAGCAGCTGGTTAGCTTAGCACAAACACCAGAAGACTGGTTCTGACGGAGTATAACAAAATCTGCCTACCAGCACCTCTAAAGCTCACTAATTAACACGTTGTATCTTGTTTGTTTAATCCGTATAAAAACCAAAGTGTAAAAACAACCATTTGCTGTTTTACAAGATATAACCTGTTAATTAGTGAGCTTTAGAGGTGCTGGTAAGCCGATTTTGTTAACTTTGAACAGATCCAACATAGCTGTTTCCAGTTTTTATGTTTTCCAGTGTTCTTCTTTATAAGCCACAGTAACCAGCTGCTGGATGTAGCCTTACATTTAACAGACTGATATGACGGTGATCAATCTTCTTATCTAACTTTCAGCAAGAAAGCAAATCAGCCTGTTTCACAAAATGTAGAACTGTACTCTCTCTTTTGTAGATGATTGACAGTCCATCTGACCAACTGACCATCTCCTCTCTCTCTCTCTCTCTCTCCCTCTGCAGGAACAAGGTGTGGTGGGAATGTCACGACCGCCGGGTGCCATCCCTCCTCCTCATCCGGGTGGGGGTGTGGCCTCAGGGGTGGGCCCCAACCAGGGTTCGGGACCACCTCCGGGTTACGTGGGCAATCAGCAGCAGGCAGCCATGATGAAACAGATGATGGCGATGGAGCAAGAGAAGAGGGTACAAATGCATATGATGGAGCAGCAGAAACAGCAGCTCTTCAGAGAACAGAGACAACAGCAGCAGCAGCAACTGCTGGCTGAACAGGTGAGGTTTTTTCTAAGCCGGTTTGCTCACAGCATAAGGTTAGTGTGTTTGTGTGGGGATTATAAAGCAGGAAGGCCTGTGTGAGTCATCTGTTGTGCATTAAATTATAATTTGTGCGTGTGAGCATTGTTTGTTCATACATCCCTGTATATTTGTCTGTGTCTGCAGCTCTAACAAGAGCAGCTCATCCTCTCTTCTTCCTTACTGTTGTCTGGTTGCATGTATAATTACTCTCAACCAGCCCCCTCTTCACTACTTCCTTTTCATCTCTGCAAAGTGTGTGTGTGCATGTGTACGTGTGTGTTTTTGCCACATGCTGCCTGCTGTGATAATGTGGTGTTTTCTTTTTATTTCTCTCTCTGTGAGGGAATCAAGTGTTAAAGAGTTCTGAACTCTGAAGTCACCACCCACTATGTTGGTTTTAATTGGATCTGCGAAAACATACACAGACACACAAAATATAGGTGTCTGAAAGGAAACACATCCTGCTGGGGATTAGTGTATGTTGTTAACTGGATATCATACCTCTATTTAAATGAGCAACACCTTCTCCTGTCCAGGCACACAATCAGTTGTTGCTTTTTATGCTGCAAGGACACAGACTGCTCATTAATGATAAAAACCTTTCACATTTTTCCATTTAATTTTCTTAACCTACAGCACAGCCATGACTAGATAGAGTGTCAGGGCTGCCTCTGGTTTCCTATTTGGTACAATTTGTGTAGGAGAGCATCATACAAATACTGTACACTAATCTAATCCTGACAGTACACCTCTGCTTCTCAACCAAAACATCTGCCTCATCTCTGCAGCACCAAAACATCTGCCTACTAGACACCTCTTTCTGTTCTAGTGTATCTAACATCTGTCTCACCTCTTCTTTACCAGTCTGCTCTACTGTACCAACTGTAATCAAAGCAGGGTTACAACCACTCTTTACATAGCTCATCGTCTCACTTTTTCATTCTGTGATTAATAATTCTATTTTTGTATATGAAGCTGAAACTAACGTGTTTGCATTTGTATTTGAGAAATGACTCAAATGATTACTCAACTATAAAAATTTGAATTTATTTCTCTTTCAATTCGTCTGCTGACAATTTATCATTACATGCTTGCACTGGAGCCTTATTTTTTCTAGTGTTCACTATTCAGTTTTGTTAATCAGTCAGGCTGGTTAAGTGTGACCCTGTTCTTGTGTGTATCCTGTGATGATACCAAATCCTGAATACATGAAATGCGTACGAGGGAATTACAAGCTACACTCTCAACAACTTGTCTGCGTCTGTGTCTGTAGCTCCAACAGCAGCAGCACCTCCCCAGACAGATGGGCCAGGGCCAGAGGAATCCATACCCCCAAGTCAATCAATACCAAGGTGAGACACACAAACACATGCATTCATTTCATCTGTGCAACAAAAGGTATGCAAAACCCCAAGAATGGCAGCACCCCAATGGATTTTCTAATGAAGAAGGCAAGACCTGACCTAAATTCTTAAGCGTTTTATTGACGACCACATTAGTAAATGGATTTTTGGTAAACCAGTTTCCGGTTCTTTACAGAGCATCTGGATAGTTAAACAACAACAACAACAAAAAGCGTACAGTCACATATGCGCATTTGGTCTGCAACAAGTATGGTACACATGGTAGAGTGCCAAGACACTTAAGACATTAAACAGATTTTACGGTTCACTCTCTGCCATATTCACAAACAGATAGACGTACAAACACATAAAAACATGTGTGCAAACAGCAGCGCTGACTGAACGTCACCCTGAAACCAAACCCCGTCCTCTCTGTCTGTCTCTGACAGATACATCAGTTGGCGCTCAGATGCTCTTCAGCCTCTTTCTCTCCCCCTCTCTCCTCTCTCTTTCTCTCTCACTCTCTCCAAAAAAAAAAAAAAAAAGATAGAATATTCCTGCTCTGCCTGTTACCACGGCAACTTGTCTGTCCTGGATCCCCCAGAGTTCCGGTGAAGTCAGAGAGATGGATGAGAGGAGGGAAGTGGGAGAGAAGGAGAGAAGGTGGGGGGGGCGGGGGCTGGCAACATGAGGAATAGGTAGATAGTCTGGTAGGTAGTGGGAGAGGTTGGGAGGGAAGACAGACAGACAGAGAGAGAGACGAGTGGGTGAGAGTATGATGGAGAGATGAAGAAAATGCAGAGAGGGAGGAAGAGAGTCAAGTCGAAAGCCATTTATAGCCATCACAGAGTCTGTCTGCAAGTCTGGGAGATAATGTAGAGAGGAAGATGGGGCTTCAGCATGAGGCCTAGATATATACCTGTTAGTTCAGCTATCCTGCAGCGTATCACTGATTCAAAAGCAATGATTGTGATAGTATCACCTGCAATCAGAACACACTCATTCCCACTCATATATATTTATATGAAGTGACATGTTGAATATACATGGCTGTTTTGCAGCATTGCGTTACCTCCAGCACTTCACACTCCCTACTTACTTACAAGTCTGGAGTGTGTGATCCTCTTCGTTCTCGCTCCTCTGTTACAGTTACAGTCCAAGCTGTGAGGTGAGGGATTAGTGGAATGATGTCAGAAGTGGGTTTATTAGAGGATTTAGAGCCATTTCCACGCTAGCAGACCGCCTCAGCTCCGCAACTATCGAGCCTCTAATAGGAAAAAGCAGGGAAGTGAGGTGTTTGTGCTTTAGTGTGTTTAGTTTTATTTTACTGTGCTGGGATTTGAGCTAAACTGGGAGAAGAGCATTTGTTTCTAGAGTAAACAGGTTGCCACAGAGCATAAATCTTTGCCTCAGTGCTGTCTTATTAGATTGGTCTTATGTGCTATTTGGTGATTTAAGTGGATCTAGTATACAGGCTCCAAAGCTCTTTTACAAAAGTCCAGTTCCTTGGTGATTTCTGTCTCCGTATGTCTCTCTAATTCTTTCCCAGTTCCATTGCCTCTTCTCTTGTTTTAACTCCTCTCATTCTCCTTTCCTAGGTCCTCCTCAGGATCTGGCATCCAGGAGCCAGGCTCTCCAGAACATTCGGGCTGCCCGACTCCTACAACAGCAACAGCAGAACCAGCAGCAGATGGTCCAGATGAGCTCTGTTCCGAGCCAGGGGGGCTCTGTGGGACCCCAAACTGACATGGGTCTACCCTATGGCAACCAGGGGTCTAACCAGGGTTCCCTGTATGGGCTCAACCCCTCCATGAGCCAAATGATCCACCAGCAGCAGCACCAGAGCCAAAGCGTCCAAGCCTCCATGGGTCTTCCCCCACAGCACAACCCTGCCGGAGGACCACCCCGGCAGGCAGGTGCAGGTCCTGGGGTCGGAGGTATGCCTGGAGGCCCCGCAGGTGGTGGAGCTGGAGGGTACGGGGGACAGGGGATGTTAATGAACTCCATGACCCAGCAACCCCTCAAAGGCCCTCCCAATGCCAAAGCCCAGGCACAGAGACTGCAAAGCATGCTGGGAGCAGGAGGAGGCGGCGGGGGAATGGGGGCAGGCGGCTGGCCGCAGCAGCAAGGACAGAGTCTGCAGGCCATGGGGGGAGGAGTTGGAAGGACTACAGGTGGAGGGGGAGGAGACATGGTGGGGTTCAGCTCGGCCCAGGGTTACGGCATGCAGCCAGGTCAACCCCCTCGCATGACCAAACAACACTTTCAGGGCCCGGGACAGGGGATGAGCCAGGGGATGGACCCCAGGTTAGGCAATCCAGCTGCGGGTATGGGCGCCCCAATGATGGGGCCTCACATGGGCGGCCAGCCCAGGACCAACCAGCCCCGGCCCATGGTCATGAACCAGGGGGTGATGAGCCAGGGGATGACTGGGATGGGGGGTTTCGGGCCGGGCCCCGGTGGGCCAGGAATGGGGGCTGGGGGAGGAGGAGGTGGACCCTATGGACCAGGGGGAGTTGGGGTTGGAGGTCAGCCGCAGGGCTACCAGAGGACAGCCAATCAGGATATGTCATCCTATGGATATGGGGGCGGGCCCTCAGGTGGCGGAGCCTTCGGGTTGGGTGATGGCTCAGGGGCGGAGCTGGACTCAAGCGATGGTTGGATGGAGGAGTTTTTCCCGAGCCAATAGCCAACGGAGAAACTGGAGATGAGTTTTTACTGGATGAACTAAACATTAAAATAGTACAAACGTTAAAACCTGAGAAAGTAAAACAAAAAGGATGACACGACGTGGACAGGCATGTTTTTGTTTTGTAAAACATGAGCAAGGTTAAAAATGAATTCTTGTGTTATGTTTTGTGTGTGAGTGTGTGTGAATGTGTGTGTGAGTGCGCGCTGGAGAGAGCGATCATTGTCTTGTGCATATTAATGAAAAACCAGTATAGAGATTAAGAGGTGTGTTTCATTAGTTTCCCTTTTCTCCACGGAATGAATTTTTCTCATGTTCCAGTGTTTGAAAGCGAGCCCCGTTTACACAGCAGCGCTTTGAGCCCGAGCTTCAGCAGGGGCTGATTGAACACCGCAGACTGATGAAGGGGAAGGAAGACTTGTTCTCAAGACAGCAATTTATTTGTGTTTGTGTGTTTGTGCCACCCAGCTCAGTGCTGCAGATCTCTCAGCTATGTGGAGGAGTTGAAGGGAGTAGAAAGCACTCTCAACACTCCCATTTCCTCTCTTAGATTTGTGCCCCTCAAACACACACACACACATGCAAATCTGTCTCCCTCACACTCTCTCTCTCTGTTCTCCTCACTAGATCCCCCAATCCTCCTTCCCTCTTTCCCACCCTCTCTCCAGAGACTTGTTCCTCACTCTCAACACTCCTTTCTCTTCTTAAATTGTGAACATCACAACAGAACAAATGATGTTCCTCTGTTGTGCCACACAAGCACACTCTGCCCTCTAGTGCTTTTACTAGGCAACCGACCTGGGTGGCGTTTTTTGGGGGTGGGGGGTTTCATTTCCTGCGCATGGCTGTGGATGACGGGTATGCATGTAAGAGGAAGACAAAGAGAATAGGCAGCTAAAGCAAGCATTTGGACTCAAAAAAACACACACACACACACACACACATATATATATAGATATAAATATATATACCAACCAACAGATAAACAAGCATCAGTCTGGGAGGATGAGTGGATGTGTGAGAGGCAGCTAACAGAGCTAATATTACATTAAACCCTCTGCCTGTGTGACACAAACCACACCACATGCATCAGGCTGACACAGAGCAAAATGATTCGCTGGGCACTGAATGTATTCAAGCACCACAAGTGACTTCTTCTTTTTAAAGAAAAAAAAGCGCTCATTGAAAGCCCACCCACATTGTTTTGTCTGTTGCTGTGTTTTATCTCTAACAATGATGCTGGTTGTGTCTCTGTCGATTAAAAATGAAAAAAAAAAGTTTAAATTAGCCTCCTTTTAGTTTGTGTTGTCTTTTGAATATCTGTTTGTCTTCCCGTCACATGCCTTCTCCTCCATTGTGACACAGCTGGTTGTCAATCACCGTAGCCCTGCTTTACATCGTGGCTTCTCTTTGTACCGCAGCTATAAAACACCCTCGCTCCGAACTAGAACGTTAACTGTGCTTTACTGTAACACTACTGTGAAGAAATACGAGTTGTCCCCTTCCAGCGCTTTACTAGGAAATTAAAACCACTGCTAAGCTTCGAGTTTGTTTTAGAGACAGTAGGGAAACTTCAGACAGCTGATCGGGCTTGAAGGGTGGCGACGATTAGCGCCAGTCAGCATCAAAACAACCAGTGCTTCCAATGAAGTCAGTGTCTCCCCTTCTCTGAGTAAACTGTAGGCTTTACACCACACCTTCTGGCTTTCATTCATCATCAACAAGCTGTCCACTCTTTTGCCCTAATGGTTGAGTAATAAATATGTGTCAGATAGGTTTTAATACAGTAGTCCATGGTAAGATAACACCTTACTTCTGTAACTGTTTTGTAATCTTGGATAAAAGATGAATGAAAGCGAGTCTGTACGTGCATTACTTTGTATTTAGCTCATCAGAGTGAAAGTTTGGAGGATGATGCTGTAATCAACAAACCAAAAAGCCTTCTTCTCTGTAAACTAACTCCTTGCCATCAACACATTTGTTCTTATGGTTGTTGGTGTTGTATAATCCAACCCTTTAAATACAAACTTTAACCACCACGCCCATTGTCCTGTAAGTGTTGCTGCATTCGGTAGCACCCATAAATGAGGTTCTGTACTTTGGTTTTTGTCATGTTTGAGGAGTAGAAGTCCTCTGTCTCACTGTGTGGAGTTGGAGAAGGTCAAAGGCCAGAGAGATGTATAGGGTTGTAGCATTCCCTAGTTTTATCAGGGGAGGATGGTAAAAATAAAGGAAACCCTGTGTCAGCGTCTGGATAAACTCTTGGATTGTTTGGGCCTTCCTTTGCGCAGGAAAAGCAGAGGTCTTCAGTGGCTCCTCTGCTCATACTTCCAAAACTCTGATACTGCGCTGGTTCCCCAGACAGGTGACAGTGTCAGATTAGTGAAATGGAGGCAGTGTGTAGGAAAATGCCTGAAGTTTGACCACTCCAAACTGGAGGCAGGAAGGTAGAGAAACACTTCTGGGTCAGTGTTAAAGTCACAGCCTTTGTGACCCTTTTGTCTTCTTCAGAGTGGTTCATGATATGGTTTGAAATCCCTTCAGGAAGAGAGGATGCTTCCTCCAAATATCATTATGTACCGGGACCAAGTCTGTAGACAACATTTTAACAAAAATTGTTGTTGTTGATGTTCTTTATTTTGTTTTATTTTGTTTTTTTACTGGTGCTGACATATATGTGATTATGAGAAAAAGTATATAAAAGATAATGGCTATTTGTAAATATGTTTTTACAGGTTTAAATACATCAGATAATACAGTCTCTACTCTGTAAAGAATTTACTGTTTGTTGGAAAAATAGAGAAGTATTTTTATTTTGAAGTTTTTTGGTTTCACTTTTAACCCATCTGAGCTATGCCATTGCACTTCAGACAATGTCTTACTACTAATTTGTATTGTAAACCTCCTCTCTTTTTTGGAATTTTTTTCATTTGTTTTTTTTTCTAGTTTGAAAGTTGACTCTGTTCTTAAGCAGTGCTTATTTCTTTTTATCCTGTACAGAATTCTGAAATGTTAACAAAAGAGCGTTACAAAAGACTTTTTGTTTGTTTGTTTTTCAAAAAGATACAATAAAGAGAGAATGTTCTCGCTGATCATATTAAATGAAAATTTCTGTTGTTCTTTGGTTTTTATTTGTTAGTATAGTCAGTATACCACAACTACGGAGGCCCAAAACTGGCAAAAACAAATCTAGTAAAAGGTTAACATTAAAACATAGTTCATTAGATAAAATATATAACTCAATATAGTCGACAAGTAAATGCCAACAACGTTAGCAAACTAACACTGCCTGAAAGTTTTTAGTTTGACATTGTAAGTTAAAACAATGAATCACACACATTACAAAATGTTCAAGAAAGATGACACAATAAAGTCACAAGAAAAGGATAATGTTAACATGGTGTATGTGAACTTCCAAGTAACACTAGCTAGTGATCTTTGTTAGTTTGCCTGCTAAAATGCTTTAGTTTACACAATGATCCTATGTTGTATACAATATATAGATGATTAACATTACCTGCAATGGTTGGAATAGTTTTATGATGAAAGTTAGCTTTAGCTAAATAGCTAGCTGAAAAGCTGGCGCTCACTGTATTTAGTTACCACAGTTTTTAGTTAAGCTAGGTAGCTACACAGTCCTCTCTACTGATATTAAATACACACAAAATCTGAACCGATGAAACTCTCAGCTGTTAAATAATAGGACCCAGCAAATTAGATGAAAGATAAATAAAAGAGTACAAAAAAAGTTTCATTTTATCTTTTTAATTGGTAGTTAATTGTTTGCTTTGCTCCATACACTACAACCTCATGTGTGTGCACACACAACAACATCAATACTTACCCAGTCAGCTGACAAGCAGTAATTTCATTTCATTTCAGGGTCATAAGACTGACAGAGACAAATGTACACACATTCATGTAGCGCCTAAAACCAGACTGACTAACTGCTGCAGTAATGTTTTGTCTAACAGACTTGATTTGCATAATTAGACTTGCATATGGTAAAGAGCAGAGCCTTAATTCTGTCTGGCAGTAATAGCAACGATGAATCATTGGCTCCCTGTTGGTGTCAGCAGACAGACAGACAGACAGAACACACGGAGGGCCAGGACCTTTTGGATGTAATTCATCTTTTTCAGGATCCACCCCTTTCAAACTCACTCCTCCTCATCCTCTGTCATCCACACCCCTTTTCTTCATCTCTCCTCTTTGCGTCGTGGCAACCTTCCTCCACTTCCTCTCATATTCCTGCTACATCTTTCCTTTCCCCTCTCCCTATGTGACTTGTTTCTCCTCAACTCTCTATCCCCCACCCACCAATACCACACACACACACACACACACTTCTGCTCTCCCATCTGACATTGATAAATGGAGACTTACAGAGATGACAACATCATTACTCATGTTCAGTAGCGACACCACCTAGGACAGAGAAAAACGAGAGGAAGAGGGAGGATGAAGGACAGGACAGGAGGAAGATGGGGAGTGAAGGGGTGGAGGAGGGAGGCTGCAGTTGGAGGTGTTTGCTACAATCCACCCCCAAGCACACACCTTAACATCTCCAGAGAACACGATCTTGAGGTGTTCATTACTGGTGTGAAAAAGTAGAGCAACTGTTGATAGTACTGGCAGCCTGGAAGATTGAAACTCATCGGTTTCCTACACAAATCCAATCAGATGGGAAGAGCTGCAGGGCTGTAAGAAACAACAATTTTCTTTATCGCTAAATCTGCTGCCTCTTTTCAATTAATCATTTACTGTGCAAAATGTCAAAAATAATAGCAAATGCCTATCACACATTCCCAGGTTTCAAGGAATTTCTTCCAACCAACAAAACTACATGAATAATATTACATTTCCAATGAAAATGAAAAAGCGCATTTTCATTTTAGAGGCTAATTTTTGTATCTTTACATAATAAATTGCTAAAATTTTAAGTTTCAAAAGCCAAATTGAAGGGATCCAGTAGTTGTCAAAACATTTCACTATAAAAGAAAAGTTTCAGCTGCAGTTATTGGGAAGTTTAATTCAATTAATCTAATTATTGTAAAGGAGCCGAGGCCTTATGAACAGACTCAGATGACTGTCTTCCTTGAGCTCAGTAGATCATCAGCAGCGCAGACAACGAGCCAGCCACAAGTCCAAGTTAATGACAGCCAGTTTCCTCCTGTAGCCAAACGCTTACAGACACACACCATCAGCCTTGCACACACTACGGAGGCACTGTTATGGGCTCTAATCAGAGCGACAAATGATGTGTCACAGAGAGTGGGAGATGAGTTGGAAGAATCATTCACTCTCTCTCCTTCTCTCAGAGTAATAAGGTGAAGAAATGCAGCTGGAGAAATGTGGAGTGGAAAGACATATGGAGGGGGGAGAAGAGGGAACAGGGGATGGGATAGTATGGAGTGAGTGTGTGTGCATGTGCGTTAGCGGGTGTGTGTGTACGTGTGTGTGTCTATGTGTTGTCAAGTTGATGAATGTGGTAGCAGAAGCCATTGTGGTGGTGGAGGAGTAGGAGGCCAGTAGATAACAGCAGAGCAAGGCCTAAGCTGTCTCACACCATGAATAAAACACCATGAAAATCTCTCTCTGTCTCTCTCTCTCTCTCACACACACACAGACGCACAAACACACAGACGCACAGACACACATACACATTTCTAATTACCTATGGACAACTTTAATCTTTCTGTTTCATTGAGTTATTTAAATGGGAAGTATCAGACTGTGGTCTGTATGCTGCCCCGGCTTGTTTAAGATAACCCTGTATGTGTGTGTGTGTGTGTGTGTGTGTATGCAGTATACACATACAAACTCAGTGAACCGTCCACTCTCCCTCTCTTTCAACTTAAGTTAGTACATAGTTTGCACTACATAGTTAGACAAGCAATTACCAACAAATTGTCTGGTTGTGAGCAGTGATTTGGTTTCACCTCTTTTCTGTCAATATGGCGCCCTCTAGTGGCTGCCGACTGAAACAAAAACAATCCTGCTTCACGTACAGCTAATTTTCCAATTTCACAGTTTCCAATGTATTTAGCCTTTAGCCTGCTACAGTTTTTATTAATTTAGGCCATTTGTTTTTTTGTTTTGTTTTTTTATTGTCATTGTCAAAAGATGTCACTGAGTTGCATTGTGGGATGGGTAGGACCACTGACTGGAGTAAGTATACTGGAGTAAGATATACAATTGAAACTTTTCAATTCTTTTTTTTTAAACATTACAGCATAAGTTGACAAATTGACAAGTTTACAGTTTTCTAGGACCTATTTTCATGGCGGTGCAAAGACCAACACACGCAGTAGGTGGGAGGTTCTGTAACAACTGCATCTCTGTGTCTTAGACTTTGTGCTGGGAATAGACACCTCAAAGGCACATCTGTTTCTGACGCAACATCAATGTGCTGATGCTTCGGTGATTTTAACAACAAAAACAAAGATTTTGAGAAACAATGGAATAATACTTAAAATGTAAATAAGCTATTTTAACTGATTACTCTCTAGTCAGTGGTGGTGTTTAAAATTGCCATTAAAAAGTTAACCTTTATTGTTTTTAAAACAGGAATGTGAACTGTAAATCAGTCAGTATTTATCTACAAATTAGTATGAGGGATTCTGACAGAATGTAGTCTACAGCTGCTTCATACTGTAAGTCATTCTCATATAACATAACACACCTCAGACTGGTCCGTTATGACTCTGTGTACTGTTGTGTGTAGTGGAAGATGTGGATTACAGCTGCTCATCAATCCTGTGAGTCACTGCCTCCTCCTCAGCTTTCTTTCTTAGTAAATGTAGCATTTCATGTTTGATTCTTGCCTTGCAAATGCTGTAGTGTAACTTTCTACAGTGTGATGTGAGCATTTACGATGCAAGATACAATAGTGTGTGTCTATGTTTTTGTGTGACTCCTTATCGAACAAATTAGTTAAGGATGGAGGGATTTAGTGAGAATTGCTGTGCAGTATCATCACAGTAAGTTCTGCTTGCGAAGGTTCCTGAGTTAAATGGTCCAGAAGTATCTCAGCGGCAGCCATAAGAGCTGGTTGAATTTCCTAAATGCTAGGGAAAGGTGCCTCAGTGCCTCCTTCCTTATCTCCTTTAGTGTACCTTCTTTTACAAAAGGAAAGGAGAGAGTGTTGTTATACTGTATTGTTTCAATATTTCAATGTTTTTTGTTTTTGTTTTTACTTGAACAATATTTATTTTGTTGTTACTTCCTATGAGTAATTGATGGTTAAATGTCCCCTGTGTATAAACTGAGAACATTCTTTCTTCAGCAGGTGTGATTCTGGTTTGGACAGGAAACCTCATTGATCTATAGCCTACAGCACTGGCTTTGTCACTGTATTTATCTTTGATGTGTTTCAAATAAAGTTGGTTGGGAAAAAAAAGTAGTGTCGTAGTGAGTGCAGTCAGATTCTCTCAGTACCATGGCTCTCTTTTCCTAAGTCCTTATGAATTCTCCCTCACATCTCTCCTTTACTGCACAATGTTTTCCATCAAGGTCAAGAAGAAGTGGTTGTTTTTTTTTTTACTTTCCAACCACAGCCACAGTTTGTACCTTCCTCTGCCATCTTATTTCAAAAAGACCAAAAGACTAGAAGTCTGCAGGCACAACAGCAGCCCCATGAGGCTGTAATAATAAATACACACTAGAAAACTTCTATAGGTGAAAATGAAGAGACAACTACACCATTAGTGGGGCAAAATGGTAAAGCAGATATCTGGGGAGAGGCTACATTGTAACCTAACACAAATGGGTTTATCCTCTGTGTCAAGAGATTTTCAGGATAGTTATCTTCATACTTTGGTCTGGAAAGTACACTCATTATATTTGGACCTATCCTCTATACATGCAAATCAAAAGTAGACAAAAGTATGTGGACAGGAGTGTGTCATTATATGGTATATTGCTTTTGGTAGATAAGATGGCCCTGGGTGAAAGATTTCTAGAATAATGAACACATTTGAGTGGGGGGTGTTACCATTTAAAGAGCTGTTTTAATCCTCTCTGTTGTCAGTAAACTGTACTAACCCAGTGCTCTTTTACAACATTAAGACTCATTCGATCACCAAAGTGAGTGAGGTTTCATCTGTCTAAACCAGTTTGCCTTCAGTATGTCACATATGGTCGTCCACTATTACTCACTCCTCTCTAGCTCTCGATCAGGTCCAGGCAGTCTATGTGGGCTTAGGTGTGATCTTGCCTTTTTCTAGTGACTCTTCTGAGGAGATCATCTTTGTGTCTGAGCTCCTTTTGGACCTGGCTCTCCATCTACCTCCGACCATTTTCCAGCAGGTTAACTTGCTCCTTTAGAGCATTGTTTTCCTCTTTGAGAGATTTTATCAGAGTGATTGCAGAGAAGAGGGCATCTCTGAGGCTCTGTACAGCAGCGTTTTGAGGGAGCTGGTCAATAGAAACATACATGTACAGTAGTTCATGGCTAAAACTCCAGTGCCACCTTAACACCACCTGTAGGCCTAAACTTATTTATACAGTTGAATCTACTTTATAATAAAGACAAGACCTGTTGAAACACTCCTTTAAGAGCAACATATGACCACAGCCAGCAACTCAAATTCACACATATCATATGAAAACAAAACATTTTTGAGACTACAGCGTAATAAAAGTGTTGAGCTTATATTTGATTTTTAGTATTTTTTCTGATTACTACTACATTACCACAGAATTGCTGCCACATCTATTTTCAGTTTCAGTTGAGTATGTTTAAGTTTGGTTTACTGTGGATTATTCTGGTGAAACACACATGCAATTCACTTTATTCCACTGATTAGAGACACACTGACAGCAAGAGATTATTCATGCTAGCATTTTGTGAGAAAAAAAAACCTACTGCAATCATAAAATCATCCTTTTCTCTTTTAATTTTTTATCAAAATATATCAGTACTATATTTCCGTGTGTGGTCTCCTGGATATAAGAAGCTCACCTGGTAGTGTGCATACCATGCATCAAGGTCCAAAGTCCTTAAGGACAAAGTCCTCACCACAGTGGTCTGGGTTGTAATCCAGCCCAGGACCTTTCATTCCCTCACTTCACTGTCAATAAAGCAGAAATGATAAAAACAGTGATACATTAACTCAACAAACTGTATAAAAATGTACTGAGGCTTTAGACAAAATACAGATGAATAATAGGGAAAAGTGGTCTGGCCTGGAGAAGCCAGTCTCTCCAGGTCAGATAAGAAATCTTAATCCTGGTGTTTTTTGCACACATAATGTTTGTTAAAAGGCTGTAATTGTTGTAAAGTCACACACACTTCACAATGCTGATATTTGTTGGTTCACTTGAATGTTCACATTTCACTCTGCAGAATGATGTAGGTAATGAGTTTGACACTAACAGGCTGTTGTTCAGATTCATCTGCTGGAGGGGTGATAACTTGTGCTCATTTCAAATCTCAGTTTAATGTTTATTTGAGTAATTTCTCAGTGCGTTCTCTCATTCATGCCGCAGTTTTGGCTGCTTTCAAGATTTCCAGAAGGTTTTTTATGGTGTAAATCATGATCTCCTTGCTTCGAACTGAAATCTGGCATCAGTGGTAAATGTTATGAAGCTGTGAAACCTCTCCATTGAGTCTCGGTTGCGTGTGTGTGTTTGTGTGTGTGTGTGTGTGTGTAAATGAATGACTAAAACACATTTTTGAAATGAAGCAGCAGGTGTTGGGGTCAGACTTTCTGATTTTAAAGTTGGTACTTACTTAATGCATATGGTGTAGTTCTTCTGGCAGAGATCTTCACAGTAAATATTATACAGTGCTGGTGCAGTGCATGGCAATAAAGTTAAATAAAGCTAAACTCAGATCATGTATTATAGAGAAAATGAGAAAGAAAAGGAGATACTTAAGTTTGTTTTTCGTATTGGTTCAGTTATCCTGTCATACTCAGAGAGTTACAAATATTCAGGTTTTACCTTCATCATTCTAAATGAGGTTACGCTGTAAAAAGTCTTGGTTACAATATGTGCATGCAACTGTTTAAATCTTGTGTCTGCAAACTTTTGGACTGCACTGCAGGGATATGGGGTTATAGACAAACAGAAAGTGATAAAATACAAAACAGAGCTGCATTTTGGGTTTGAGGAAAATGGTCTGTATGTGGTGTTACAAGATGGGAGTCATGTAACGTCAGGCAACGGCAAGGGTGACACGCTGTGATTGTGTACAAGGGTAATTAGCACCCCCTCTAAATTTTGCTTACAGTACAGTACAGTATATATTCAGAAATAAGCTGCCTTGTGATTATCTATTTTAAATACCTGCTGTTTGGAGATGATAAAGTAGAATGGTAAGAAGAAATATTAAGCAAACCAAAACTGTGAACATGTTATTAAACACACTCATCATCCCAAGAAATATGCCATCCTTACACTGAGCAGAGCTCAAAGTCTGTTTGTGCTCAGTTAAGATCTGGCATTCAGCCTTTGGCTGTGGAAACTGGATACTTCCATGCAGTCCCAGAGGAGGACAGAAAGTGTCTCCTGTGTGATTTGGACGAGGTTGAGAATGAAATGCACTTTATACTCTACTGTCACTTTCACCGCGAGCCTTACGTTAAAGGATAACTCTGGTATGTTTGAACCTGGGCTTTATTTTCTCAACACAAACAAACTAACCAATGACGGCAGCAGTACTCCAGTAACTGTTCTGTTTGATAAAATGACAAAATGATGATAAAATGATAAAATGGAGTCTAGTGGAGATATAGCAATGTTTCTGGTTAAACAAAAAGGATCTTACTCTTTAATAAAAAAGGACTATCTCTATGACTTTAGTCAATGTACTTTGACATGGAAAACTGCCTATTTGGACAATATAGCAGCACCTGTTCGCTGTCACCAGGTACACTGTTCTTACCCAGTACTGCACCGATTCCAAAGATTCTTTCCCCTATCAATCATTTACAACTACATACACTGGAAAATAAGGCCCAGACTCAAAAATACAAGTTTTTTTCTGAAAATGTCTGCTGGGCATCCCAGTCTGTTTGACCAGTGAATGCAGTGTAGTGTTCTCAGTTTTTGTTAAATGCCTTGCATGGACTTATGAAAGTGCTGTATTTTGACACAGTGTCTTGGCTTCCTCTCCTTTTTGACTTCTCTTGCCTCTGAAGGTAGTGTTATGTAACTGGTGTCTAGTAAGCCCATGTGGGCTGAGCGTCTTGGGTGTGTGGCACTTTTTATGAATAAGCAATTATTTTGGTCCATTATAGGCCTAACTTAACAAAGTGAGATGTGTTTAAAGAGTATGGTCTAGACCTTGTTGTGATTTGGCGCTATATAAATGAATTGAATTGAACTGAAGCCTCCACACAGTATGGACTTCTCATTTAAAGGATTTTAAACAAACTGTCAGATTCAGGCACAGAACACTCCTCCAGGCAAAGTATTTTTGTCTTATGTCTTATGTCTTAAAACGTGCATGGAGGTGGTCTTTAGCTTTGTCACGATCTTCACAGATCTGTCTTGAGAAATCTGCCGCCGCCATTTTGAAAGGTGTTGAAGCTTCCGTCCCCACGTGAGGAGGAAGTGAGTGCGTAGAGAAAACGGAGCAATCGAGCGGAGCGGCTGAAGCAGGCGAGCCAGGGCTATCACTCAGCTCTACTCGTCTGGACTATCCGGGCTAACTTTAGCTACATGTGCTGAGGTCGAGGGGGAAACTGATCTCAACCGCAACAATGCCGACAGTTACTTTACCGCCGAAAGAGAACGCTCTCTTCAAGAGGATTTTGGTGAGTTGGTCGTTAAAGAGCTGCTTAACAACAGCTGCCGTTAACAGAGACAAGGGACGTGCTGAAAGGTTCAATCCGCGGCTCTCCGGGTGACAGTGTAGCTCTCCGGTGTTAGCGTTAGCCTCAGTTGGTTAGCAAAATGGCATCATTGAATGGGTGAGCTAGCCCGGCCCTCATATGCGCTGTCACTGTAATGTAAAGCTGAAATGGTTGTTCGTGTTCTGCGGCGGTTGTGACAGACGTTTTCATGCTCATTAAAACACAGCACAGTTGAAAAACTGTGGTTCTCGTTTAAATAGCCGGACTTGGCTGGTTAGTTGAGACAGGCCTCACCGCTTGTCAAACACAACAACCAATAACTTAGCGTTGACGCTAGGTTCCACGATGGCTAACTCGATGGCTAGTGCAACAGTCGTGTATGGCTTGAGGCCAGCTTCCCAAGCTACTTTTATATGTGTTGTTGCTTTTGTTTTGCTCTTAGCTGAATGCAAGGCACGTGCCTGTACCGGTATATAACCGCATGCTTATTTCGTTAACATTCGGGCCATGTTAACCTGTTACCCGAGCTCAGCCCTACTGGCTGTCCGTTTGACGTTAGCTAATCGGCTAACGCTAGCCAACCAGATATCCTTGGACAGCAGACTTTGGGTAATTGTCAGTCTTAATCTGTGTGTGTGTGGGACCTCAGCCTGCACTCATTACCATCACCGGTCTGGGTTAGATTAGGTCAGATTGGTAGCGCATGTGTGAAAAGGAGAGGAAAATTAGGGAAGGACCGGTGTGACTGTGTCAGCAAATCTGTGCTGCTTCAGGCCTGCTTTGCTGTGGCAGCTAGCTACCCACCCATCTACCAACCATCCATCCCTCTCTTCCATGTTTAAGACCTTGTGTCGCCCCGCAGTTTGTTTGCTATCTGCTCGCAGTTTTATGTAGCTCAGAGGACTGGTGCCGGTTTAGTGTAGTTTTAATTTCTGCCGAGCATGACAGTAACTGAGCTGTCTGTGAACTCAGCGTAGTTTTTACTGCATGTTAAACACGTCTCCCTCCTCTGCTGCCATGCTTACGGTTGTCGATGTGTGTTGTTAAAAATCTCTGCATGAACATCCAGCGGAATACTTTCCAGGAACTGTGCATATTATGTGGCCAGCGAGCAGTTTATTGTCGCTAACCGGTTTAGATAAACATCAGTTGTTTTGAAATTCGTGATAGGTGGCTGTCTCTGTTGGGAGTTAGTGGGTGTTTATTAGGCAGGAGACTGGCAATTAATTGCTCTACCTCTGGCAGGGAAAACAGACCTGTGACCCGCACCTGATCTTGAAAAGTTAGAGCCTGTGTTTGCTGCATACTTCAGAGCAGGTACTGCTTTTCCCTGAACTGTTGTTGGGACACACTGTTTAATGTGTTGGATTGAAGTTATGTTTTTCAGATCTCACACTCATTAATTGTAGAATTTACCAATAAAAACTCTAATTATGGCAAATTACCTTTTGTTCCGAATTTGTGCCAAAATTGCAGATAATTAACTACAGTGAATAATAGCAGAAATCAAAATCTTTGCATCAGACAACAATGCAGCAAATATTTAACAGAATACTTTCCATGTGGGTACTCCACTCTCCACTTTTGGAGAACTTGTAGAGTATGCTGCAGGCATTTATCAGAGTGCAATGTCTCAGACTGCCTTTGAACATTTCTATTTTAAAAAGGAGGTAAACTTGAGGTCTTGCGTCCAGTTAAGAAGCCCAGGCTAGTGTCACCTGGTGGAGATTGTTGTTGTGTGAATGAGAGTAAAATTACTGTCATTAACCTTGTCTTCTGTGTGAATGTGATATGAGATTTGAAACATTTTTCTCCCTGGCTGTAGTTGGGAATTGACCACACCCCTCTTTATTTTTGCTTTCCCAGACTGGATGCCCAAATGCATTATTAAAAGTTGGCAGTTTTCCAGCTTCTGCATGGCAGTGGAGTTGGATGTGTTTCCATTTTGTTCTTTCAGGGAATGGGGACTCTTTTCCTTACTGTTAGCCTAACATAAAGTTGGAACTTGTACCATTAATGAAAGTAAAATAGCAATTATCATCTTAGTCTTGCATGAAAACATCATCCCTGTTGTATATGAAATTTGCATTTGCATCAACAAATGATAAAACTAATAAAGCAGAGAGGTAAAGTAAAAAAGACACAACTCTGACATTCACCTCACAGTTATCAAGACAATAAAACTACTGCATCTGTGGTAACTTCTCAGTTGTAAAATCCAGACTCAAAGGAGTGTAAACGGCTGTATGTAGTCTTGGCATGTGATAAACACCTGCTGGATGGGTGTAATTCTTAAAACTGGACTTCCAGGTATTTCATTCAATTTCCCTGATACCTGTAGCTACACGCCCCCACCAAAGGGGAGCTGTATTTTGCTCCGTGCTCAACATCCTGCAGGACAGGTTCAGTAGAGTGGAACTGGGTCTGTTCATTGAAGTGGTTTGTCCAGGACTGCCTGATGTATTATGGGTAGGGTTTCTGACAGCTCAAGTATTTCTGACTAAGTGCTCTGTAAAAAGCTGAAAAGCTTGTGAACATGAATGTCTTAACTTAGCTGAAACCACAACAGTCTTCCTCGTCACCTTCCTTCAGTGCTTTGGAGCTCTGAAATGTTTTGAAATGGTTTCCCTAAATCTAATGTATGCCCCTATGGCTCCTTGCAGCGAGACCTGCAACACATTCTCTCTGTAACTCAGGGGGCTGAGTTATTTTGGGTGAGGTAGAGAACATGCTGGATAAGCACAGCTGGTGGTGTTAATGTTGCTAAATTTAAATTAAATGTACACTACAGTATGCGTGTCTGTAGTAGCATCAGTATACTTGCATAATGCGCGTGTGACTCTTTGAACTGCCATTTGTGGTAGACATTGCTGACAGCACATTGCCTATCGTTGCCTTTGTCAGATTGTGTTAAAAGTAGAGTGTTATGATGCTGACTTGGTTTGGCTTCTGTTTGTGAAATGCACTTCTTTTTTTCCCACAGACACATAATAAGCTTTCTTAATACAAAAAGTAACATAACTCAGATAAACAGACATTATTTGCTAAGTGTTTTAAAAACTTGGGGAATGGGAAATATATACTATGTACTATGGTATAATCCTTCACCTAACTCAACAGCAAATTACTTGTTACTTAATTTCATAACCGACCTTGGCACTCCGTATGTGAAGCTGACATCATCTTTTTCACCATTAGCAAAGTTGGTGGTGGTACAATGAAATGCCATCTGCCAGCTTAACACACCCTCCCCCACCCCCACCCAATCTCTCTCTCTCTCTCTCTCTCTCTCTCTCTCTCTCCCTCTCTCCCTCTCTCCCTCTCCCCCCTCTCTCGATCTTGCTCTCTCTCTTTCACAGACATGCACACACACACACTATCTCCCCTGACAGTCATCAGCTTAAAAAGAGAGGTGGTTTGTGCAACTGTGTACCTAAATATAACTTGAGGGCAAAATGCGGGTAATCTCTTTAAGGTAGTTTAATACTTTGTGTGTCTTCATTAAAAAGTGGATCCTGCTAAACTTAGCTTGTTGTTATGTTGTAAAAAGTCTGTGAGCTCCAGGATGAGTGCTACGCTGCTCCTTTCTCCCTGAATTATCACTCTTTTTCTCTTGGCCTAATGTGATGTGTCTCTCCTCCCTTTGACAGCGATGTTACGAACACAAACAGTACAGAAACGGGCTCAAGTTCTGCAAACAAATCCTGTCCAACCCCAAGTTTGCAGAGCATGGAGGTAAGCAGCAGGTGTAGATGTATGGAAATGTATCATTTTCATTCAGTGTAGCCCTCACTGTCTCCTATATCCTTGTCTCCCTTTTCAGAGACCCTGGCGATGAAGGGCTTGACCCTGAACTGTCTGGGGAAAAAGGAGGAGGCCTATGACCTGGTGAGAAGAGGCCTGCGCAACGACCTCAGGAGCCATGTCTGTATCCTTACATGGTTATTTCAAAGACACAGAATTATTGTGTTGGTGAAGGAGATATGCTGCAAGTTAAATTGTTGTCACTTCTGATTTTCAGCAGTGTCGTTGTAAAATGGGTGTGTGTTTGTGTGTGTTTGATGCCACAGGACCTTGAGAAGCCACACATTGTGTAGAGGAGCTCTTGTCTCTGTGGAGCACAGTCAGCACATCCTCTCTCTGTTGTTCTCTTTCTGCCTCTGTCTCTGCCTGACTCCCAGGCCAGAGAGAAATCTGTGCACATTTCCAGCAGATAAGTGCTATCTCAGCCTAGGCCCTGTCTAAAGTCAACATATCTCTGAGCAGACACACTGCTATCTTTTCAGCTTCACCAGTCATTTTTTATCTTGAGTCAGTGGCAAAGACCTGTCTTGTTTATGCAGTGTGTATTTTGAGGGATGTATTCTGATACGTGAAGTGCTTTTTTTTTTTTTTTTAAAGCGCATGGATCACTTTAATTCGTAGTTGGTTATTCTTTTTTAAGGTAATTTGTCAGTTAATGCAACTGGACACACATAGTCCAGCCAAATTGCAGATAAAGCCTGCCTGAACATAAGTGCTGCAACATAACTGTTGACCAATGACTTTCTGTCTGTGAATATTAGTAGATCCTACTTTTACTGAATATAATTCCGTAAGATTCTTCCTCCCTTTTTGAAGTCAGTCATACTTATCTGTGTAAGGTGAGGTTTTTAATACACAATTGTAACACCAGAATCTACACATTTGTCTCTTGGGTATCATCCCTGATTAGGGACTTTAAAAAAAATCCTCTTTGTTGGAATCAGGAAGCATCTAAAATCAGCCCACTGTGCACTCACAGGTGTGATAGAAGTCTGTATGTTTATCGCCACACATTAGGTTATTGTAAACAATTTTTTGTCTAGATATATAGTCCTCCTGCTTCTCATTCTCTCCTCTGTTTTTCTTACCTTGCCTTGATTTTCTGTGATGTTGGACAAAGTAAACATTATTCAAAATCTAAGTTAGCAGTGGCAGCTATCTTCAACACGTGTACACACCCTGAGTCATACTGTAGGGAGTAGCTTAGCAGTTGCATGTGCAGTTTAAGAGAGGAAATTAAGTTCAACAGTAACTCTTGTGTATTCAGTACACAGCCAACACTGAACACATGTTGACACAACTCAAACACAACCTCCTCTTTAATATTAGTTTGATAACATCAGATTGTATGGGCCAACTGTGTGTGTATATCCTTAATTCTTCGTGCGTCCCAGGCTGGCACGTTTACGGCCTACTGCAGCGCTCGGATAAGAAGTATGACGAGGCCATCAAGTGTTACCGCAACGCTCTGAAGTGGGACAAGGACAACCTGCAGATCCTCCGAGACCTGTCCCTGCTTCAGATCCAGATGAGAGACCTGGAGGGCTACCGGGTGAGGATTCAATATGCTTCGGATCGCCACAATGAAAGAGAAAAAAAGAAGTGAGAGGTCATATGGCATATGGTCGGCCTTCCAGAGCACCCCTAGAGCCCCAAATCCTGCTGTCAGAAATGTGGCAACTTTTCTTTTTAATACAAGAACAAAACAGACGTAAGCAATTTATGGCAAAAGAACTTTCCTGAGAACACACACTCCCATCTGTCGCTCTGCCTGGTCCAGGGCGCAGTATGGCGCTGATTTGGAGAAGACGCAGTGTATCAGCAGGCAGATATCAGGTTGCAGTCAGTCTTCACAATGTGGAACAGCTCTCATGGGACACAGCCTGGGATTTAGATGCTTATTTAGTGCGAGGTACGAAATGGCAAGATGAAAGTCTGGTTGAAAGGATTAAAAATATGGATGGGAGAGGGAAAAGGGAGGGGCTCTGAGTCAGAGTGTATTATGTTTTTTTTTTTAGTTCTCTCTGAGCCAGCTAGCAACATCCTGGTGTCAGTACCATGAATCAGCAAAATTTCTCATCTCCACCTTGTGCTGCCAGCAGTTGCCTCACTTTTTTCCCCTGTTTATCTCCCCAGCTACCCATCACATTTTACAGTGTTGATTCTGATGTTCAGCATGGTTAAATAAACTTGCATTCACTTGTTTTCTTTTTGTTTTTTTCCCCTATAGGAGACACGGTACCAGCTGTTGCAGTTGCGTCCAGCCCAGCGGGCTTCCTGGATTGGCTACGCCATCGCTTATCACCTTCTGGAAGACTACGAGATGGCTGCTAAGATCATTGAGGAGTTCAGGAAAACACAACAGGTTAGACACAATTAGAGATTAGTATTTCTCTTATACAAAGGATCTCTTTTTCCTCCCTCATAGAGTAGGTCAGATGGTCAAACAAAAAGACATGAATATGAAGTATTTCACAGAGACCACGCAACACACTGCAGTGTAAGATGAGTCTGAAATTTGCTCACATTTCCTGTCATGTTGTAGGTGTGTGACTTACTGATGGATGAATCAGAGTTATAGTGTGTGCTTTGTGGCCAGTCTGTCTTCCTTTCAACAGAGTCTTAAATATGGGTGTTGTCCTTGTTGCCAGTGCATCAGTCACAGCCACAATAGAGCTCTCACTCTCTCACTCTGGTGTGATCCTGATAAGACCAGTCTGCTTCCTGCCTTTGCGCCATGTATGTAATACAACAAGCTAGGCGAGTGTGCTCACGTCAGTCATTAAGGCTGTAATGGCAAAATAAAAGAATAAAATCCATCACTGTTGCAGCCTGGGAGAAACTCTCTTCTTCCATCATAACATTTTCAACTTACAGCCGTCCTCTGACTCTCTCTCTCTCAAATGCTCTGTCATGTTTGAAAGAAGCCGGAAGGAACATTTGCATAAGTCACCTATGTCTGCATGGCACATAGCCATTACTTGAACAGATAAATGAAGCCAGCAGTGTTACATATTGGCTTAACGTTGCTCCCTCACTTGTGTTCTCTGTCCAGACGTCTCCAGACAAAGTGGACTACGAGTACAGCGAGCTGCTGCTGTACCAGAACCAGGTGCTGAGGGAAGCAGGCCTGTACAAGGAGGCCCTTGAGCATCTGTCCAACTATGAGAAGCAGATCTGTGACAAACTGGCTGTGGAGGAGACACGAGGTGGGTCACACACATGCAATACACACACAAACAGACTGAAGCCGGAGCCTGTTAATCTCCTTATTTGCAGTTGGTAGGTCCAAGACCCAGGTGTTTGAAAGAGTAAACACATGCATACTAAAGTAATGCAATGTTTCTTCTGCTCTTTGGGATCACAAAGACCCTTGAATATGATAAAGTGCAGCTGATTGAGTAGCTTTAGCTTTTGTGCATGATGTGAGATGCCTTCATTCTTTGCACCCTAGTTGCTCTGTACCAGCTGAATTGTACTAGGAAAAAGTTTATACTGAGGTGATGTTGTTTTTTAATTGACTATATCTTTCAAGATCACAGGTAATTCATTTTAGGCCTGTCTGTTGAATCTGAGCAGCTTCTGACAAGTTATATATTTGTGGTCATGCTTTTGTAGGAGAGTTGTTGTTGAAGTTGGAACGTCTAGAGGAGGCAACAGAGGTCTACCGTCGTCTGCAGGAGAGGAACCCAGAGAACTGGTCCTATTACCATGGTCTGGAGAAGGCCCTCAAACCAAGTATGACACATTATTCTTTCTAGCTTCATCTTCTCATCACTGACCATTGAAATGTCCACTTTGATTTCACAAGCCACAACTGTAAACACTGCTGAATTTTCATGCTTTTTCAGGCAGCGTAGAGGAGAGACACAAGATCTATGAGGACGCCTGGGAGAAGTTTCCCAAAGGACTGGTACCTCGTCGACTGCCCCTCAACTTCCTCTCCGGTGTGACCAATGATACATCTCCTTTCAGCTAAAATTTCAGTCCATGTGGTTGGAATATAATACCAAACTAGCAGCTGTATTCATCTTTTAATTGTTTAGGTTTTCCATTGTATTTATAATATTTGGGCCCTCATTTTTTTGGTTTGTTTTATTCCTCCTTTCTTTTTTAAATCATCTATTGAACATGCAAGAAGTTGTTTTAACTTTGAGGAAGGTTTATGATCTTTTCCATCTCACCCTGTTTGTTTGCAGGTGAGAAGTTCAGAGAGTGTCTGGACAGGTATCTGAGGATGAACTTCAGTAAAGGCTGCCCGCCTGTCTTCACCACACTCAAATCACTGTATAACGACAAAGAAAAGGTGACAGCGTTACTGCTAGAGATGTCTGATGACTGTTCTAAATCACAATGACACTTTGTCCCCAGCTTACACAATGCAGTGAAGAAAGTGAAGTAAAACAGAGGGAAATAAATATTTTCCGTCAGATGCATACTTATTACTGCAGGTGAGATAATGTACTTTGTCCTCTTTCTCTTCACAGGTGGCAATAATAGAGGAGTTGGTGGTCGGCTATGAAACCTCATTAAAAAGCTGTAGAATGTTCAGCCAGAACGGTGAGGAGGAAATTGCAAAATCAGGATGTGGTGATGATGATGAATTAATGTCTTTTCAACCAACAAGTTAGTTAGTTACTGTGCACATGTAGTGCAATGTCTGTCTTTTAAATTCCTGAACCAACTATTATTATCAGTTTCACTGTATTTTGTTTACAACCCTGAAGGTACAAACTTAGAGAATCTGCTTGCACTCTTGCAGATGATGGAAAGGAGGAACCACCAACCACATTGCTCTGGGTGCAGTACTTCCTGGCACAGCACTATGATATGATTGGCCAACAGACACTGGCTTTAGAATACATCAATGCAGCCATTGAGAGTACACCCACACTCATTGAACTCTTCCTTATCAAAGCCAAGATTTACAAGGTAACACCTGTTTGTTTACTGTTGCATTTGTAACCGAAAAGCGTTCTTGGTTGCCTTCTTGTGTAGTGATTCTTGAATTGACCTTTTTCCCTCCCACAGCATGCTGGGAACATCAGAGAGGCCGCTCAGTGGATGGATGAGGCCCAGGCTCTGGACACTGCTGACAGATTCATCAACTCCAAGTGTGCCAAGTACATGCTGAAGGCTGGCATGATCAAAGAGGCTGAGGAAATGTGCTCCAAGTTCACACGGGTGAGAAAACTGTGTGAGTGTGCACACAAGTATACACTAAAAACAGCAGACAAAGTGAGGAAGACTTCTGAAGACTTCATTCAATATGTCACAGATGTACTTCCTGGTAAGTCCATTCACAAAGGACTAGTGCAACCATGATGTCTCATGGTCCTTACATATTACTGTCCTAAAACCATGCACAAATGAAGGTCAGATTTTTTTCTTTATTAATTATTCACTTGCAAGCTGATTCAAATAGGATTACACAGACAAAATGACTTCTACAAAACAGAGCAACCCATATATATATACTGTATATGTTAATAATATTAATGACAAGAAGACCCCAGTTAAAAAGAGCTTCAGTGTTCAGTTGTGTGTGTTTGAAGTAACATAAATGGTGCCTCTGTTTACTGTGTGGGTGTTTGTTTACTAAAGCAGGAAATGGAGACTGAGATGAGTAAGCTTAAACACAAAACCAAGTGAATAATAATAAAATACTGTATAGTAAGGACTTTTAGCAAATTTCCCTTGTAACATAAATGCCCACTGAACCTAATATACTCTGGCTCAAAATACTACATTTTTTAAAAGAGACTGTATGTAATTTTTAGTTTTAGTTTCAAATGTTCAAAAATTAACTAAAATGATCAACCTTCTCCTTCTCTTGGTAATCCTTAAATTGGTATTAGTGAGCCCCAAATGACGGGTACACAGAGAAGGCTGACAGGGCTTATTATTATTTTTGATGGTCCACCGGCCCACCAATGCAGTGGCCCACCAGGTTTGTCCCGGTATGCCCGACTGGGAGGGGGGAGGAGGGACCAAAGAGTGCATATCCCCATTTCTTACAACAAGGGTGGACACCCCAACTTTCTGGTAATATGCTCTACCCTATTTGTTCGGAATATGAACTCAACAGTTGGCCTATTCTTATTCATAGCCCCTTAAACTCTGTATGTATTTAATTGTTTTAGATAGAGAAATGTCAGTATTGTTACTTAGTTCCCTTGTAAACATTGTGAAATGCAACAAAAACCTGTATCTTTCAAAAGGGTCCATCAGGTTCTCGCCCTAAAATCCTGTCTAATTATGACAACATGGATCTGTTGGTGAGAAGAGGCTGTCTGCAAATGCCTTCATACACAGGGTGAACCTAACATAATGAGGACAGGGTAATTTGCCAAGTCCTTGTTTTGTCATTTACCTTGCTCACTGATGTATCTTGTTTTTATTTTGTCTTTGTCTAGGAGGGAGCATCAGCAGTGGAGAATCTGAATGAGATGCAGTGTATGTGGTTCCAGACTGAGTGTGCACTCGCCTACAAGGCTATGAACAAGTTTGGGGAGGCTCTCAAGAAGTGCCACGAGATCGAGAGGGTGAGTCCTTAACCACCCACATACAGTCTTTTTATGTTTTATAAAATCCTTTTTTTTCCACAACTTTCTTCTCCTCGCACTCTTTCATCAGCATTTTGTGGAGATCACAGACGACCAGTTTGATTTCCACACCTACTGCATGAGGAAAATGACGCTACGCTCCTATGTGGACCTACTGAAGCTGGAGGACGTGCTCCGGCAGCATCCCTTCTACTACAAGGCTGCCGTCACTGCCATCCAGATCTACCTGAGCCTCCACGACAATCCCCTGACTGACGACAGCAAGGAGCTGCAGGCCGACACTGGTGAGGGAATCATGATGTGTCTTTCTGTAGGATATAACATCAGATTTGGATTCCAGTTAGCATTACTGAAGTTCCAGAACATTTTAAATGCTTGACAAAGGAAAGGAGGAAATCAGAACACTGATCCATCATCAACACCACTTGTCACTTCTTTATTCCAGCGAACCTCTCGGACAAAGAGCTGAAGAAGCTGAGGAACAAGCAACGGAGAGCCCAGAAGAAAGCTCAGCTGGAGGAGGAGAAAAAGAATGCTGAGAAGGAGAAGCAACTAAAGAATCAGAAGAAGAAGAAGGAGGATGATGACGAGGAGATCGGAGGGCCCAAAGAGGAGCTTGTTCCTGACAAACTAGTCAAAGTTGGTGTTAGAAGTCTTGACATCTGAATCTGTTAAAATCCTGTTGACGGTTCTTTTATTTAAGTTCTTATCTTTTTGACTTTTGCAGGTAGAAAATCCACTGGAAGAAGCTGTCAAGTTCCTGATGCCTCTCAAACACCTGGTCAAAGACAAAATTGACACACACCTACTGGCCTTTGAGATCTACTTCAGGAAAGGTTAGCACACACACTTATTTTAATGTTACTTCACTGACTTTAAAAAAAAAATGTTTTTACCATGTTGATAATATGTCCCTTATCTTTCATTTCTCCTATACATATTTATAATATATCTTCTTTCAGAAAAATACCTGTTGATGCTTCAGTCAGTGAAGAGAGCCTTGGCCATTGACCCAGACCACCCATGGCTACACCAGTGTCTAGTGCGCTTCTTTAAGGGAGGTAAGAGGGGAGTTGATCATTAATACCACAATTCCACATCAGATAAATGTACCATATGTGGTAACACACCTTTTTCATAAATCCATTCTCTTTCTAACTTATTCCTCACTGTTTTCCATATTCCTCCCACCATTGTTTCTGTCCATGCCCCATTCAATCCTTCCTTCAGTTTCGGAGAGCAAGGAGCTGCCAGAGGTGGTCAGGACGGTGCTGAAGCAGGAGATCACCCGGCTGTTCGGAGACAGCAATGCAAAGAGCTTCAACCAGGCCTACCTCACCAAACACTCCAACTCCATACCACACCGACTGGCTGGTATGTTGGCCAAATGAAAAGACACATTAAGTATGAATTTTCTAAAAACAAAACTGCAGTCAGAACCAGAAGCACTGATTATTCTACGGCTCAACCCTCCGTCCTCTTTGTGGTTTGTTGGCCTAGAACAGGTGTAACTTAGATGTAGTGGAGACCTCCCAAAACTTCTCTCTCATTGTATCTTGAGTTCCTATTTATCTCTAGTACACAGGAGTTGAGCTCTCTCTCCTCTGTCCATTAGCAAACCTTCATACAACGCTGAAATCACTCTACCAGCACTCTTCTCATATGCATTACAATTGCTCACATCACAATTTCTCTAAAAAAAAACAAGTATCTTTTCACAAATGACACTTGCTTTTTTTCTTTCTCAAAATAATCTCTTACTTGCAGATACCAAAAAACTATCTTAATTCTGTGAATAAGTCATATTCCTCCTTTTTAGTTTTTGAAAGTGATGGATTTCACTCTCTCTCTCTTCTCTCCCTCCTGCAGCTGCTAAGATGATGGTGTATCTGGACTCATCAACAGAAACAAAGGCAGCAGAGCTGGCCACTGCGCTAGATGAGTCACTCAACAACAGAACCATACAGGTGTGTATTCATGGAATGTGACAACCTCTCTTTCCAAGAGTTATAATGAAGTATGTATTAGTAGCCAGCAAACTATGCCACTCTGCACCTACAGCTATTCTTTTAATATAAAATGTATATGTTGCTGTTAATGGATCAGATGTTTAAAAAAGAAAAGAAAAACAACACCCTAAATGAAAAGAGTCGTAATTTCATTTCTATCATTTTCCTCCCCATTTCAGATCTGCACAGAGGTCCTGGAGTGTATTCGGAGCAGCGCCCTGGGCGACTGTAAAGAGCGCGTGGAGGCGTACCGTGCTGAGTGTCACAAGCTTTACCCATACACGTTAGCTTTCATGCCCCCTGGATATGAGGAGAACACCAAGATCGCCAATGGAGATGTCTCCACAGAAACGGAGGAGCTAGCCAACGAAATGTGAGCGTGACAGAACAACCAGCGGATGAGAAAAGGAATTGGGCCGAGCACGGAGCCTTGTAGTACGCCTGGCAGCCATTTTGTAGAGCCAATCACGGGAAGCGAAAATGGGTGTTTCGTTCTTTGGCTCATCTTAATCGGGTCTGACCTGGCTTGACTTGGCTCTCTCCCACATGGTGAAAATCAGGACTGTGTGTTTGTGTGTGTGTGTGTGTGTGTGTGTGTGTGTGTGTGTATGAGGGTGTGTATGTGTGTGAGTGCATGTGTGTGGTTGTGTATATTGGTGGGTCGGGGGGGGCGGGAATAACAGAATGGCCATTTTACTTTCTTAATCGAGCTGACAACCATGCTGAATATGAGAATAAACAATAGTTAATGGCAAACTGTTGGGAAGAACTGTGACACGGACTGTCAGTTTCCTCAGACGATCAATAACAGTGACAGCAACCACTCGAGTCTGACTCAGTGCTGCTTCGACACAGGCCTGTCGCATACTGTGTTCCCCTTATTTTAAAAGAAAAGCTAATTTAAAAGAAAATAGGACACAACTGTCACTGGGGGATGGGAGACTGAGCTGAGTGGATCTGATCCCTGACAGATCTGTAGGAAGCTGAGCAGGAGGAGTTACTGAGGACCCTGATGAACACCGAGGACATCCAGCAACCACAGGTGTTATCTGTATCTACTGTAACGCTCCAGTAAACCGCGAATCTCGTTAATGGCAGTGCAGTGGGTGTGTGAGGAAAACCCAATCTCTGCGGGGCCACAGCACGGACAAAGTGGAGAAAAGTGGCCTCACATGTGAACTTTTTTTTTCTTTTGGGTCAGACTGTGCTTCCCTCACTGTTCCTGGTTCCAACATGAGAATATGTAATCCTCCTGTCTATTATGGAGCACCTTGTAGCACAAGAATAAAAACTAAAGGAACCTTGTTGTGCTCCATTCAAACTCTGCACTACTCTTAACCTTTTACATAGTTCTGAGAGAGTTGGATAGATCAAGCAATACCATAGACACATGACATACACTGCTTGCCTCCTGTGCTTTAATGGGTCCGATGAACTCTTAAAATTAATGATGGTCATTCTAGGTCTGGTTGAAGTGGTTACACTGGAGCCTTCTGGCAGAGTCACTGGTGTTTTTTTCACTGCGTCACTTCTAGAAAGGTTTATCTGCATGAACACAGAGACTCTGACAGTGGAGGTGAAGCGAGCCTCCATCTTACTTCAGAGGGCTCTTCTCTGCTAATGAATACGGCTCCTCTAAGGTCAGAGTTCAGCAATGAAGCCCATTAAGCCTGGCCAACACAAAGTGCAAATATTTACAAGGCGTGTCAAATGTATGAGCATCTGCAATTTATTTTAATTCTTTTTGTTCTCCATTTTTTTCCCCCAGTAATCTGTTTCTTCCCTTTTTCCTCTAATTTGGGATCTAATGTGAGAATGAAATCTGAGATGGTGATGTATGATATCTCTGGAATTTTGTATTAAAACCAAGCGAAAGAAAATGATTGATTTCTCTGCATTGTGTATGTGTGTAAGCCACTGTTACCCTCACTGAGCTGCTGGTGTATTTATTCATCACTGCTCAGGGTCAGAAAGAGCAGCATGGATCAGTTTAAGACTCATCATCATACATGCAATCCTCCAGATGTACTGTATACTAAAACTCATTGATTCATTAGTTAGAAAAGGTTTTGTATTTCAACCAGCTCTAAAAGCAGACTGACTTACAATATGTTTCTCAATTTTCCTAATATAATTGAATTAGTTAGCTGTAAACAAATCTACTAGTTGAAAGTTTTGTCCAACATATTTTAGTAAAGAAGACAAGACCAGTTCAAGGGCATTTAAATGGGCCTCAGGTTAGGAGTGTTTAAAACAAATCAACAAATGTTTTTGTTATACATTGTGGCGACATTATATTTCTGTCGCTTTTGTCAGAGTGAAATCTTCATGTTGAGAAAAGAACAGAGTTTGTAATGTATGCTGCTTCTTTCTCTGTGGTAGACTGGGTCTGAGGTATGGCTACTGGTCAGATTCGGAAGTCTGCTGTCATCTGTTCGAACTGGTCTCTGGGCTTACACCACCTTGATGTGTAAGCGCCAGCACTGGCAGATGTCCCAAATGTTGTTTAAAAACACATCAGCTATGGATCATTGTTACAACAGATGTCCCTGACTGTTCAACCTCTCTGAGCTATTTGGCAGAAACTACTATCCATGTACATAAGAAACATGGCTATTACTGAGTGAAGCATCTGTCAGCCAAACATGGTGCAGAGTGATGGAACAGAAACATGAAATCTACCAGCGGGGCGGCGCCATGCTGTTCACTTTCAAAACTGCGGGTGAGATGCTGAGGCAATGAATGAGTGTGGGTGATCCAATAGATGATCTTTTTGTTTAATATTTTGTTGTAAATCAGCATGTGGGCGAAAACACACGAGAACAGGTGTTTCTGTTTCTATAACACCAATTAACAGGTGGGGATAATATAAAACACAAGAGCAGGTATCACGTATATATTGGCTGCTTTTCAACTGTCAAAGCGTGCTACAAAAAAACACGTGTGTCCAGAAATAACATTTTTCAGACAGACACACGTTCCGTCTAGAAGTTACAGGCCTCATTCTGATGCCTGCTCGTGATTTGATCAACTCTCACCCTCAGACTCCAGCCATCACTATGCTGTCAGACGAAAACGCCACACACTCCCTCTCCTTTGATTCACGGCACTCATCAACGCTGTGCAGGTTTGCAGGAACTTGCGGTCCGGAAACCCGTTCCCACTAACAGAACGCGTGTTTTCGAAAAGAAGTCTCGCCACGTTATTATTTACCGGCTCTGCATCTTTGAAAACCCCAAGGGAGGTTTCTTCGACAGAATTCACTGCGAACAGCGTGCGATGGGTCATCTCTTGAGTTTTTCGGCTCGTTGAGCGGCGTGTCCTCACTAACCCGCTGTCGGACCTTTAAAGTGCTGGTGAAGTCGGAGACTCAGGGTGGGAAGACCACTGCCTCACGCACCGACTGTGCGCCGGACGGTTCCCCAGCAGGTGGGCCCTACATCAGGGCGGGGCTTCCGCGAGACTGCTGGACATTGATGGAAAAGAATTAAGGTAAAAACTTTGTGATTTAAAAAGCAAACCAGTAATGCTGGATGTTTATTTTAACTCATGATAGCTTTTACTTTGAAAACGTAGAGGATCATAATAGTGAACTTTTAAACAGTGACACTATAATGTGTTATTCTGCATATGTATCTTGTAGTTGTAGCTCTTTATATTCTTATAGGCTCGCTTTAACACTGTCTACTGCTGCAGAGAATCACCCAGGCGCATGTTTGCCAGAACTAACACAGCCTGTAAATCATGAGGATGACATGCTTGGTTTTAGCACGCTAGCTCTTACTCAAAATCAACAGCCTCATAAATGCATCAAGTCAGGCCCTGCAGCTGTGATGTCGTAGAAAACTTTTAGTTTGAGCTAGATCCTTTAAACATGATAAAGGGCTTTGTTTATATGATGATTCTATATTAAATCTGTGGGTGTTAGTTGGTTTGTGCCGTTTCTGAGTGTTTTGAAATGACCATGGCCCAGAGAAGTGTCTGTCAGTGGTGACAGAGATTTGTTTGTTGTGGAAATTCTCAGCTGCTGGTGAAGAATAGTAAAGAGACTTCTGCGACCGACAAAGTTTTATTTCCTTATGCAAAGAAAAGGTCAGTCACCACCGGCGGTCGAAATAGCAGCAGACCTGAGCATGAGAGATCTAGACCTTTATCCTGAGAACACCCTCAAAGGTGAACAAAAGGTCCTTGATCTTGTTTGCCTTTGGCACCCCTTTGTCTGCCACCAAGTGGGCACCACCCTGGGGTGATCTTTCACACTTGAGATTATCCACGGTACATGATGAGAATGTAAATAAGTAGTGGTCTAGATGTCAAAAAATGGTTACAGACAAAGATTTGCAATTACTATTCCCCTTTTGATTATTGATTAATGCAAACACAAAACAAGGAGAGAAAGAAAAAAAAAGATTACAACAATTATCTGACACATTAATTCACACAGATTTAAAACGTATCATCTGGCAGTTGTTTGGAAAAGAGTGATGATAAAATAAGTAATTGAGGAAAGAAAAGAACAAGGAAAGGGAGAAAACAAACAAACAAAAAAACCCAAAAACTAAAGACAAACATTATTTACAGATTGTCATCTTATGAAGTCTGAACATTAGAGGTGTGATGACTGCAGGATCAGGAAAGGTCAGGTGGTAATTTTTAGAAAACCAATCGTCCTCTTGTCATTTCACCAATACAGCGTTGACGTGCCTTTGCTGTTGAGTTTGAACTTCAACCTCGAGGAAACAGCTTGAAGTGAGCACCAAAATCTTATTCCTTGTTGTTTGTGTGTGAGCATGTGAAGTTTTAGCAGTGTGAGCCTCAGATGGCACAGTAGGACTCCCTATTGCTGAATTGCATGGCCCAGATCATGCACAAATTCAGTACTTACCACACCTTGTGGTAGGGGTATAAGGCCCTATGGCTAAGATGATTGTAATCATTGTTAGATCAGATGGAGGGTGTCGTGGACAATGTGGTCTGAATAGAGTAAAGTTTATCTGTAGAGCCTCAAGGGTGCCTGTGTGTGTGTGTGTGTGTGTGTGTGTGTGTGTGTGTGTGTGTGTGTGTGTGTGAAAGAGAGAGAGAGAGAGAATTATCATGCCATCCATACAGTCTTCTAGAAGGCTGCTGTACAGATCAGGTGTTCACTTTCACTTTCAAGATATGAGGAGTCCTGGGGCATATCAGTCAACATGACATCTTTCTACGACGAACCATGCAAAATGCATATTGACCTCGAATACAGAAAGCGAGGAACCACCAATGTGGCCATCATTATGGATCACAGGTATTTATATTAACATTCATGGGCGAACCTATACTCCTTTGCATGTCAGCAGAACCTTATAGATCTACCTCATTGGGAGAAACAAGGTCATTAATAGACAAGAACAGGCGTGAACAGAGCAGGTAACATATAGTAAAATTTGAAATCAATAATATTAACAGTTTTTACCTTTTGATGAAAGATCTTCAGCAGTGTGTATAACTCAACTATGGAACTGAGGGATGGCAGCACTTCACAAATTGGAAAATTCCAATACATTACATACCCTGTGTGTGGCAATCCATTTCTCGATCATGATCATTTAGGCGTAAGAAACAAGATTAATGTTGGAGAGAATTTCGAAAGAAAGGTCGACAGTTTAGGCAGACATATGGACACAAAGGTGACTATGCAAATATGGAACCTATGCATGGTCCAGTCTGAAAATAAGCAACAGGGTTTAAGAAGAATGTTGTTGGGTGGAGACAGACGTCTAGAGACAAAGCAGTCGGCCTCATATTCACAGTCAGACCTATGAGCGGTTTGATTACGATTAACCTAATCTATATGTCGCCAATTGTGTGAGGAAGCGAGTACCTGTAGAGAACAGACACAGGAAGGAACATGCAAAACTCACACATAAAGTTTGGACTCAACTGATTGGGTTAAATAGGACAAAAGTTAAAAAATACATCCTAATTCCAACGATTAATCCTGCAGCCGTAGTTGTGCCACCGGAGCATTTGTGTTTTAGATTTGGTTGCCAAATGAGCTATTTCTCCACAATGGAGAGTTGCCTTATCCCAGGTGGATACTTTGTCCAAAGTGTGATCACTGCCACAGCCTGATAATCACTCATGGCCGTACTATTGGTTTTTGCAATTTCCGGAAGACTTTGTCGTTGTGTTCATAAAGTAAGTTTGGTATTCATTCTTTTTAATGTAACTCTGCGTTTATTATACTTTTTATGTTCCTGGTTACTTTATCATTCTTTTGTTATAATTGTTGTCATATAAACATTGCCTGTTAATTTCTCTCTCTCTCTCTTTCACTGTCTCTTTTTTTTTTTTTTTTTTTTTGGTTGCAACATTTTCTTGGTACCAGTTATCATACATGTATTTTACTGGGATTGGTCAACTCATTCTCTGCCCTCTGCTAAACCACTTCTCATGATCCCTCTATAGAATCCTCCAAAGAAAGAAACTTTCCTCACACTCACTTTGTCCATCATTCACTCTCCAAAATATAGTCAACATTCTACTCGAAGAAGATAAAAGATTTAACAAATGTCAAAGTACTTGGAAGTACGAGTCATTCCTACTACTTCCTACCAATCCTGTGCAGGCCTGTTCGTACTGGGGTACTCTTAATCTTTATTTTGTTATACATTTTAAAGATTTATTTTTATTTGAGGTTTTTTTTTTTAATACAGTGTTCGAACACTGTTGACCCGATCGTAAAGGATCACAGGATTCATATATCCTGGTCTTTTAACAGAATCTGAGGGTACAACTACCTGGTCTTTTATTCCATTTGGTCCAGTTTTCTTTCCTATGTTATATACAGACGCGATAAACCATTAGAAAGACAGTCCATTGTTGAAGAAAAACTCTCAAGTCCTTAATTCAAAGTTTGCTGGTGGCGGTTATTGGTATTCCAAAGTGGTCAGGGATATAGCCTGCTAAAGCTGAGGTTTGGGAATCAGCTCAGCTGTCGAACATTCAAATATTTTAAAACTTTTATCCCCATATTTCCTTCTCACAACATCACAATCCGGTCCCTCAGTCTCAACTCAACCAGATTCTTACTCCCCAAATGTGGAGGTGGGTACCCGACCGCCACAATACAGAGCGTCTCTGTGGGACCCTTAAGTCTAGCTACAGGTGATAAAAACGATCCGCTGTTTTAATGCTACAAGTAGGGTGGTTTTTAACCTCAGGGTAGAGGCAGTTTCAGGCTTTGTTTCAGTCCATTTAACGAATATGGAAATAGGCCGCTCATTGTGTCTTTGCTTCGGTGGAATGTATCATGTAAGAAATACAAAATGGATGTTAGAAAAAGTATTTCAACAACGATAATAACAGAACTTTTTAAAGTGCTGGGCAAGTCCAAGTCAGGTCTCAAGTCAAGGCCTGTGTCCAGCCGAGACAGGTGTCATGTGTAAAGTGTCAAGTCGATCGGGGTGAATTTCAGGATCTGAGGCCAGAGTCTCTCCAAGTTAAGTCTTGAGTTGGTCCAGGCGGGTGTCAGATCAAGGTCTGGGGTGGGAATCAAGTCTCCAGCATGATCCAGAGTCACATCCTAAGTCCAGTCAAGACCAGGTCTTAAGTCTAGAATTCAGTTAAGACAAGTGTCCAGGTCAAGTTCCATGTCAAGCAAGACAAGTCTCTGAACCTTGGGGGAAAAAGGCCAAATCTGGTCTAATCCTCATAACACTTTTCCAAGAGTCATTTGAATCCTCCAGATCACGAAGGCTGATCAAATAAGAAATGAAATAGGTTGAAATTGCTATAGAGCTGCAGTATGTTGCAATGTTTTAGAGACCAGGGGCCTGTGCACTACGAAGGAGTTTAACCTACTCTTATTTAACAAGGTTATCAAGGAAAGTCGGGTTGACAAACCTAGCTGCCTCAGTCTGTGTTAATGATGCAGCGGTGGTTCAGATGTGTGATGAAGTTGGTCTGTGTTAACTTAATGTCGGGGTTGAATGCTTGGTGCATAAAACAGGTGTACACCATATCTCTCAGATGAAGGCGCACGTTAATTTATGGTTTTGAAGTTAAAGAGACTCCTGTGACAATGTAAACGCTCAACAAGAACAGGGGAGACTTCTGCCCGTTCTCTGGGTTCTTAATCTGTGGCCGCGGGGTTAAAAGACCGTAAAATGTCTGATGATTACTGCTGGATGATACTTTGATTACAGAACACGTGGGTCACATGTCTGAGAATGAGCTGTACTCTCTGTTAATGATATTCTGCCTGAGACACTGGTGTGTAATATGTGAATGTAATGCTGTTATGTTCGATGATAACTTCATGTAACGATATTTCAGCCTCAGTGGAAACTTGAACCTGGATGAAATATAAGCATTCCATAAAGTGGTACACATTCATATTTCACATCATTAATACTGCATGTATTGGGTGTAGTCTACAATTACAACAGCCTGTGGCGTATATTGTAACTCAGGATAATGCCCCACCTATTTAAGGATTACTGAAATCGATAATATGCAACACTAATGGCTAAATTCTGCTGCTTGGCTGGCAGAAAAAAAAAATTAAATAACTGAAATTGAAAATGGAGAAAATCGGGCATTAAAAAACACCATTTATTGGTCAGCTCTCTCGATCGTTGTGCCAATGACAGTTGGTTCTTCCACCTGTGGGGGCGGTTCTTGGGTGAAGTAACACCAGTAACACCGAGTTAACCACGAACATAAACTGCTCGACTTGGTTTAGAGCGCCAGCATAAATTACCATGGCAGCAGACCTCAGGTAAAATATCCACCTTTTGTAGCAGGTTAACCGGGAAGTTACACCTGGCGATCGCAAGTTACTCTGAAGTTACTGTGATAAGCCAGTAATCTCGCTTTGTAGTACAGGCCTCAGGTAGCTTTAAAGCTTAGACCTAATGATTAAACATGTGAGCTGTGGGCTATGCAAGGCCCCTTTGCCCTATTCCACAAGGACATCTGTGTAAGCTGCTGTGTTTATCAAGGTCCAGAGACCGAGACTTGAGACTGATTTCAAGGATTTCAAATCAGATCTTTAAGAGATCAAATCAAAAATATGGCAAATCCAAACACAAGGTTGGAGAGGAACATGGTTGTCATCATAGGTTTTAATAACTCATGTACCATTGATGTTAAGTGTCGTGGTTTATCATTTGTTTTGAACAAGTTGATGGTTGTGTTATTCAAGGAAATTATGCTTCAGTCTTGCAGAGAGATCGCTTTCTAACGATCAGACCAACATTTATTCCCTTTTCTTTGTTCCTTCTCAGTGATGACTCATGGTATGTGTCTGTGCATGTTATCGTGTGTTTGTGTTCTATGCGGTTTGGGGTATTTCAACATGATCTCTTTTCCTGTCAGTGCCATAATTTCCTCTTTCGCACGTTTTGTCTCTACCTCCTCCTCAGTTCCAGCCAAGGAGAACTTACATATTATTGACTTACTTTTCCTCTTACATTTTCCTCATAACATCAGCTCCAGCTGTGGGATACTACAGGACAGGAGCGCTTTTCACCAAGTCCATGGTGCAGCACTACTACCGGAACGTCCACGCCGTGCTCTTTGTTTATGATGTCACCTGCCTGCTAGTTTCCAATGACGATTGCCTGGATAAGAGGGTGCAGGAGAACTCCCTGGGACAGAAATCCCCAGGTAACTGCATTAGCTCACATAAAGACGCAAGTTTTGATTTAACTCTTACTTAAACATTTCTTCATCGGTGACCGCCCACATCTTGTATTTGGTGAAATTCTAACGTTGTGTCCTCTCCGCTCCGTTCTCCTCCACAGATTCTGGTGGGTAATAAAGAGTGACCTCCGTGACTCCAACAGGACCGCAGGCCAAGGTGAGCCAGGAGGCGGGCGATGGCTCGCCAAGGCCCGCGGCATGATGTTTTTGAGGCGATCTGCCAGGAAATCTGCAGATGGGCGTGTGAAATGGACAGCGGTGACAGGAGGTTTCATATCAGCAGGATAAGGTGGAGACATCATCATCGCTGTGATTGACAAACTGAGCGACAGAAGAAACCTTCAGCAACAACCGCTGTGACACAGTGGGTCCGTTAAACTCCTGAACAAGAAAAAAGCCTGAAAAGAGCAGTGGACCTGCTGCTGAGAAAGGAAGCCAAGGCCTTCAGATTTATCAATGTGACTTTTTAGCTCTTTGTACAGTGTGCAGCCATGCGTGTGTGTGTGTGTGTGCGCTTTGTGCATGAGAGAACTTATTTGAGATGTTCAAACACAGCCTCAACATGAAGCGTTGAAAAGTTGTTGTCAGGCCCGCAGAACTTTTGATATTATTTATAAAAATGTGAATGTCCTACTTGGAAATTTTGTGTATATTTGTGATTTTACCTGTTTACAGTAGTTTGCAAAATAAAAGCTGTGAATATACTAAAACATTATTTGGTGGAGGCTCTGAGCCAAATGACCTTTCAGTGCAGTGATGGGGTTTGTTTTCAGCATGGGTGTGGTCTCACTGGGAGCTAACTTGTTGCTGTGCTGTGCATCTCGCGATGGGACCTCTCTCAATCTTCTTGTGCCATTGCTACAACCATACTTCATGAACCACCACCTGGGTTTCTCCTGTATTGAAACCTGTCCATCATCAGACATCTCAGTGATCATGTGATGTTGAAAGATACTGCGCTTGGTGCTAGCTCTGCAGCTGTTAAATGTGGGTTTAATTACCTAGAAAAGACAGAGAGGTTGGCTGGTACAGGAAAAATGTGAGGACTATAAGTGGACCTGCATCCAATGGATCCTACCATGATGTCACGTGACACAAGGTGCAATATATCGTTGCTATACTATAGCCAACGTTAGCATTAACAACTTTTACCTACCAGTCTAGAAGAAACACTGCAGTTCAGAGTTCTGACTGGAGTTCATCAAACTTCATTCGCTACAACTATTGCTATTCCTTAACTTAACATTAGCATTAACGTGTTTTGTGTTTACAAGACAAGAGGTTGGGGCTGCATCTGTGGGCGGTGCTTCTTCATCACTCCCATTGGGCTGGAGCAGACTGGACACTAAAGAAGTGACTCACTATTGTAAGGGTGTAATGAGATGGGACATGATGGGGCTAGCTGGTTAGCATACTAACACGGTTGTCCTGACATGTCTGCTTCCAGTCAACACAGGAGAGAGATGAGGAAGGAGGGAAGTAGCAAGTGGCATGGCAAAATGTTCACACTGCTGCTTTAAAGCCGGCCTTGTAGAATGTGAAAATGTCTGAACTCACGCCCAGTATGGTCATCTTTACTCACCAAATGTTCTCTTGCACAGTGGTAATGCTACAAAATCCACTGTTTGAAAGGAACAGTACTGATGCTATTGCCATGTTCACATTATATCTAGGTAATCCAAGTTTCTGACATTTAAATAGCGTTTATCCTCAACTTCAGTGACAGTTTCAGCGCAAGAAACTCAGGTTTGTTGAGATATCCCATATATCCAACTTGGATAATATGGGTAATCTGACAACAAACAATCAACCATAGAAACTTATTCAATTTGACTGGGGTCATGGCTTTGCTTTTGTCAGTGCACAAGATTTTCATCCTCACACAGTCAACTCTGTAATCACACGAGCTTATTTTGATGATGTGACTTTACATCATTACCATAGAGTCTTTCCATGATCTGTCAAGTCCACCCTTATAGAGCAGATTTTATATGGGGATTGCCATCACAATGTTTGAACAATGCTATAATCACATAAAAATCAAAACATTATAGCTTTAAGTCTCAGTGAGATGGCAGATGCAGCATCTGTAGTTTCTGGGATGTGATGTATTTCCAAGAAAACTGAATATACGAACAAGGACCATATGCTTTTGGAAAGGTAAATGTTTTGACAATAACATCTAAATTACAACTCAAGCCGGGACAGTGATTGATTTGATTGGATACATTTATGCCTTTCCCCATGTGGATTCCTCCATATGACTGTGTGTCCATTACTGTATGTTTCTGTGTATACAAGTAACTTTATTACTAATAGTTTTACAATTTAGTCCTGAATAGATAGATGTACTTTCTTTGAACCCGTGAGGAAAATTCTTACTACCAATCCTGCCTGTTAAGGGTCTCCCACGTTTCAACTGTGTCCAACTGGAAAATGTCACGGCAGTCATGCACGTCTTTGTGCATGAAACAATGTGAAGCGGTGGAAAATGTATCACATGTCTTGTCTGGCTGTGTCCGTCGATGATTCAGGGTTGTTGTCACATGATGAGGGCAAACCTCCCTCTGCTGTACCGTCTGAACAGCACAATGGATCTATAACGCACCAGAGGGTATGCAGCACTGAGAGTGTGTGCACATGCAAGGGTATCACACTGGTCTGCCCATTCTCAGCCGATTGGTAGATGTTTGTTATTCACTCAGGAAGGCGATAGGTGGAGGAGGAGTAAATATCTCTCCACCAATATTCTCTAATTTGCAATAACAAAAACCCTAGAAAATAAATACTGATATAAGAGAATAGTGGGATTAGCAGCTCAGAGGTTTTTAGTTTAAGTTTGGATGTCTGACAATATTTCCTCTATAATAGATGTGATTTCTACATTAAAAAAATAAATAAATAAAAAGCGTAAAGGGGCATTCCATAGATTTTACACATCAGGCAATTTTCTAGTCTTGAGCGTGACGCCAGCCTGAAAACAGTTGTGTGGGTTGTTGTGCGGTTATTTTATGTCAGAAAATAACAAGTGATGGTGACATAATGCTGTCATCACAGTTATTTGGACTTGAGGTCACAAACTCGAACAAGGAGGTTTACAGGGTAGTAACAAGTGTGAGAGACAGTTTGAAGGAGTTGAAATGAAATGGCTTACGCCCATAGCACTTCTATAGTCTTATTGATGACTCAAAGTACTTCACACCACATAACCACATTCACCATTCACACACACACGCGACAATTGGTGGTTCAGTATCTTGCCCAAGGACACTTCAACATGCAGACAGGAGGCGAGAGTTGAACCACCCACTTTCGAATGATGGGCGACAGGAAGTGCAAATGAAAAAGAAAAAGAAAGAATCAACTGTGAGCTCTGACTTTTTTATCCTGTTTTTTGACAGGTCCTTTAACATTATACAAGTGCAATATAAAATCTCTGGAGTAATCTTTCAGTAAGCATGAAATTACTCACTTTGAAGTGAGTAATGACTCCTTTGCTCCCATTACACCAGATTTGTGAATATGCAAAAACGCTTAGCAAATACAGCACCAGTACAGACACAGAGACAATCCAAATCGAGTAATCCGTTGGTTCATGTCTTGTTAGTGTCCAGATACCTGTTTAATCACAGGAGGGCAACAGAGACACTGTGTGGTAGTTATAACCAACCCTGGATCTTGCTTCAACTGTAGTCAACTAAACAGCACTTCTAGAGGTCACTTGTGGTGTGTAAACAAACAGAGAACAGCGACTCTCTGTCTCATCTTTGCACCTGAGGCCTGTACTACAAAGCGAGGTTACTGGCTTATCACAGTAACTTCAGGAGTAATTTAGTGATGTCAGGTGTAACTTCCAGATTAACCCGTACTATGAAAGGTGGATAGGTTTTACCTGAGTTCTGCTGCCATGGTAATTTACGCTGCATCTCTAAACTGCTCCGAGCAAAAAAAAACAACAACAAAAAAAAAAGGATGTAGTGGATGGTAGAGGTATGTCGACCAATAAATGGTGTTTTTTTTAATGCTCCGTATTATTCCGTTCATTTTCAATTTCAGTTATTTCACAGTCAAGCAGCAGAATTTAGCGTCATTAGTGTTGCATATTATCGATTTCAGTAATCCTTTAAATAGGGGTGGGGGCATTATTGTCCTGAAAGACAATATAATGCGACAGACTGTTATGATTATGAACTACAGCCCAATACATGCAGTATTAATGATGAGGAAGTATATGGATATGTACCATATGGAATGCTTATATTTCATCAGGTTCAGTTTCCACTGAGGCTGATACAGTAACATGAGTTAATACTGAACATGGCGTACATTCATACATATACAGCCTGAGTGTTCAGAGCAGAACATCGATAACAAGAGGTAACAGCTCATTCTCAGACATGCTGACCCGCGATGACATCTGTGTCGAAATATCTAAAGAAATCATCATATTTTCCATGTCCTTATGTCATATTACAGATTAGAATCCAGAAGAACATGTGACAAAGTCTCTGTCTTTGCTGGTTTTTACATTGTGTGTCGTTAGAGTCTCTGTTACTCATAAACCGACAGAATTAACGTCTCACGCTCTTCACCTGTTTATGCACGCACTAACCCGATTAGATAACACAAGAGCTCAACTTACCGACATCTGAACCACCGTCATTGCCGTTTAACGATCGAGGCAGCCAGGGTTTGTCAACCCCGACTCGCGATAACCCCCGAGTTAAATAAGAGTAGGTTAAACTCCCTTAAGTAGTACAGGCCTCTGGGTCTTGGCACAGCTCTGCCAGTCAGGGAACTATATGCAATGCAGGGCCTGACTGACACTCTGGAACAGTGTGTATTATACACGGTATACCGCCATGTTTCCATGCAACAAATGGGACGGTAATCCACTTGGAACAACCATCATGAGGATGTCTGATCCTCCTCCCACAGTAACAACAAGAGTCATACGTGACTTCGTCTCATTTGAAAGTGATTCTACAATGTTTGAGTGGAAAAAGCATTAAAAGTGTTACTGCATACCTTACATAAATATGGTTTTGTGTGGCACAGTTTTACAACTTTTGCGAAACAATCACAATGCAAATTAAACAGCTTCCAGATTTCTGCTGCAAGGAGTACAACAGAATCTTAACAGTTTGTAATGGGTGCTGTTATTTTGCCTTATCGCCTGTAGAGGTCGTGCTGTGGACTGATACTGTCGGGGGGGCTGTTTGCAATCGGCGGTGGACAGCAGTGAACGCTCACTCCTCATCCATCTTCAAAACCGTCTGACACTGCGGTTTACACACATTCTGTACAACCAGACAAGATGTTCTGCAGACGAACATGGCGGAAGTCAGGCCGCTGGCACGGAGAACTTTCAAACCCACATCCGAAACGCGGTGAGTCAGCTTGCCCCTTTATCGAGAGACTTTTCAATAACTGCATGATCGGCTGTGGGAAAGTAGTTAGATGAAATAAACCGCCGCTGTCTCGTGCGTTTTTAACGCTGTGTTGAAATGAATGGGTTAAGTGAAATGTTTTCCAATTGATGACTGCTGTTTCTGTCGAAATTTGTTAACTCTTTCAAAGTGCATTTGTTATTGAAAAACGGATGATTTGTACAGCGGTGATTAATTCATGTATTTACATTGTAATGTGTAAGTAAGTGAAAGTCGCGAAACAGATGCATTGAAGGTTTTCCGGTGCAGGAGGCCGAGCAGCAGCCACAGGCAGCAGTCGGCCCGACAGAGGAGGTGTGTCCTGCTTTGGGAACACACAGTTCTGCACACCGGTTGTGAAGAGCGCATCCACAAACGCCAAAAAATCAGTTTGGTTTTAGGTTTTATAAGTAGGTTGCATGAAATTACTGGTCTCCAAAAGCGTGTTGTCCGGTAGCTCTATAAAAGTAGGCCTGGCCATTTCACAGGATTCTTTGTCAGGGTAACACGTGTAGATCAGCTATTCTCTACACAACTGTGTAGCCCTCTTTCCTGAGTATGTGGATTCAATCGTATTAAAATTCTAATTCCCGTGATGCGCGTTATACAACGTAACTCTCTAAATTTTGTGTGAGTTAAAAAGAAAACAAATCTTTTAGCTGTTGCATTAGTATTTTTAGTATGAAGTGTTTGGTGGATTTAAGACTTAATCATCTTGTATTTTCAAGGCAGCTTTCTCTTTTCCTGGCGTTCCTGCTCAGATCATCGCTATATAGGATTTGAGGATGTGGAATTCAGCCTAAAGGGGTGAGCAGGAGGCTTTAATTTCCTGTTTGAAACCTGTGGCAAGTCCTGACTGTGCAAAAACTGAGTATAACCTGAAAGACCACAGTAAAAAATGGTTAGTATAGGAGCAGAGGTGGATGCTATAGGCTACTGCTCTCTAATTACTGAAGAAAACACTATGAAGCTGCACCTATAGCAGGGCCACACCAGTATGTACTAGTTGTCCTTCAGGTCTGTATGGTTTCATTCTGTCTCAGTAGGCATGTCAGCTAGACGGTAACAGGAGAGGCGCCACGTTCACCTAACATGCATGTCCACATGTGTTGCTGTACAGTGACCATCTTTGTGTTTGTTGCCTGACATGCGTGTCCATTTTTGAGCTTGAACCTCACTGCAGGGATTAACTGATTACCTGTAAATAACCTGTACTTGGCCTTGTCCCTGCACATGGTGCTGCTGTGTCATGGGTATTAGAGGAGGAGGGAGAGGGCTTACTGCTCCATTGGCTCAGCATCCATGACACGACAATGTTCGCTACTGTAGCTTGAGCCAGCAGCTGTTAGCTTAACTTAACACAAAGACTGGAAATAGGGAGAAACAGTTAGTCTGGCTTTGTTCAAAGGTAACAAAATATCTGCCTACTTTAGCAGGTTTATATTTCATCATTTATTCATGAGTACAAAAAACACAAGTTTAAAAACTCTTTGAGATGTTGGTGGAAGCTTTCGGGGGCGGTTTCTCGACCAGGAGCAGTTGGCAGGCAAATAGTGGTGGAAGTAACTGTTCCAGACCAAGAAAAAGTCAGGCACATAACCCCATTTTAAACTTTGTCCTTTGTACAGATCAAACAAGCAAGATATGATGTGGTGCTTACCATTCCCAGGCTAGTATTTCCCCCTAGTTTCAGTCTTTATGCTAAGCTAAGGTAATCAGCTGCTGGCTCAAGAGACACATTTAACTGAGTTAATCTTCTCATCTAACTCTCCGAAAGAAAGCAAATAAAAATGTCAAACTGTTCTTTAGATGAATAATCGTAAAGGAATTTTCCCCAAAACGTAACTTTGTTGGTCCTAGGTGTTCAGTGTTCTAAAAAATACATGAAACTGTAATATCCCCTGTTACTTTTTTGAAATCCTGTTTTTAGACAGGTCCTTTAACATTATGCAAGTGCAATATAAAATATCTGGAGTAATCTTACAGTAAGCATGAAATTACTCACTTTGAAGTGAGTAATGACTCCTTTGCTCCCATTACACCAGATCTGTGAATATGCAAAAACGCTTAGCAAATACAGCACCAGTACAGACACAGAGACAATCCAAATTCACAAATGTACCCATGTGTGATGTTTCATATGTGAGTAATCTGTTGGCTCATGTCTTGTTAGTGTCCAGATGCCTGTTTAATGAATTGTGAATGCAACAGGTGAACAATGATCCAGAGTTTCATATACAGTTCATACAAGTTGTCAGTAGAAAAGTCACAGGGTTGAGATATGATTTACCTGAACACACATGTGAAACATGGGAGGAACGAAAAGGGGTGGAGCGTTCAGCACATTGTGTTCTTTCACTGCTTCAGATGACCTGCTCAGCTTGCTGAATAAAGCATGTGTGTGCACACATAGAGGGCGTAAAGCATGCTAAAGATATCATATGTACTGTAACTGTTCATTCTGTGTGCCTGTGTGTGTGTGTGTGTGTAAGAGAGGTCTAGGTAGGATGAGATTAGGCTGAGGCAGTGTTTGGGGTGCAGAGTGGATTTATTTATGGCCTCCTCTGCATGCACCACTGGCAATCCTCTAAACACCAGCAAATCTTTTCAGAGGATGTAGAAGCTGCAGCCGGCCACGCTCCCCTATCCACCACAGTAACAATAACCTATTAAGAAACCTTTAACAGATCCTGTATCAGTCCTGACACATGTGTTCACATGATTTCAACTCCACTAGATAATTTTGAAATTGTCATGCAGGAAGTGTTTGAGTGTTTGTGTGTGCTGCATTTCGGTGTTTAGCTTGGCCGATGCTAAATCTTTCCATCTCCTCTGCTACAAACAACCAGAGCTTCATTGTGTAACTGGATTAAGGGACGGGGACATGTTGACACTGACAGAATGCACTGGTCTTTGTGCCAAGTTGTATTCTAATGGAGCGACAGGACAAACACAACTATCTTGTCATTTTTATCATAGTTTTTCTTTATAGTTCTTTTTGAGTTGACATACAAAGCAAATGCCCTGTGTTCAATCAGGGATCATTTGAATCTGCAAGAAAACTAAACTCTAGTGAAAAATTACAATCAAATTTCAAAAAATTTTATTTTTGTGAGTAAATGTCAGCTCCCATGTTGATCACTATGCTAACCCTGTAACTCTACCCTCCTGTGTCTCTCAGCAGCTCCAGTGCGACACATGGCCTTTGGGGTTCCTGGTGGCTCCACCAACATGACATACTTTCTCCTGTGTGGAGGAGGCCTCACTGCTGCAGTCGTCTATGTGAGCATCAAAAATTTCCAGTTTCAGATTTGTAGTTGTGACTTATAAGCCTTGATATTTTACAGTTTTGTCCATCTGCTTGAATTTCGCCTAAATACCTAAAGAGTATCAGGATTAAGTATGATAATGTGAAAGGTTTCATATTATATCGTGATAACTTTGTTTCACGTTTAAAATACGATAGCTTTGTTTTACGTCATAACCTGAGAAGTTTCACGTTTTCACACCATTATTATTATTATTGGATAATTGAATTGAATTGAAATTAAAAGCTTGATACATCAAGCACCTAAAAATGTAAAATGAAAATTTTATTTGATTCAACAGGTAAAATGGAAACATATTACTACACAACAAACAAACAACAAAACACTTTCCTGCTGCAACTTCCATTTATATTCTCAATATACTTTCATTTTCACTTCTGAAGTTTACTTGCTTGATATCAAACCATAACCATAATCAACTGGATTAAATTAGTTAACTTGCGGTCATCTTTCTGTAGTTTTACACTGTTGTGTATTTAAGCTGGGGGCCACTTAACATTCAGCCTCAGGACAGACTGCACTGTGTGGAGCAGACGTCACCACAGCTCAGATACTGAGAAGCACATAGAAAGTTCTTTGTGTTTTCCTACAAACTCTGCCACATGCAGCCATTGTCTGGACAGACTTGTTCTCTATCGACTGTCTGGCTCTTGGGAAATTACAAGTGTGTATGAGCTGTGCTGGTTCATGATAGCCAAAATGTCAGTGGCATTTTGTAATACACTCACCATTTTATACTGTTATCATTTGGTGTGTGATGGAATGTAATAAGTGCATATCTCCCCTCCCTCTCTCAGGCTTATAAGACAGTCAGTGGTGACAGTGAGCACTATGAGGAGAGACTGGCTAACGTGGGCTCCACAGCAAAGGGTTGGTTGCACACACACACACAAACACACACACTCACTCAACCCCTGAGCAGAACTTTTGCAACCCATATTGCCTGCGTGGGCTTTCAATACAAGATACCTTATATTGTGTGGTTGTGTTTCCAAATGACACAACTGGAAGCCCAAAAATAAATAAAGACACAAATTACTAGAATTTTGGACTATCATGTCAAGGCATAAAATCCCTAAAAATCATCTAAAAATGACACCGTGCTTAGTATTTTGAATTTGACAACCTCAAACCTATGGTTGTCAGGTTTTAATCTACTTTTGCTTTTATATAAGTATAATGTGACATGTGATCCAGAGCCACATTTTTGCTTAATATATACAGTATATATATCGAGTAGAAGTTGATGAATCAGATGGTTAATCCAGAATGGTTCAGAGTTGTCACAGGTAATGGACAGCTTCTGTAGCTGTTTCATCTTAGAAAGACAACATACCAAAAGAGAAAGCAGATCTTACTGTATCTCTGAGTTGGTTCTGGCTACACTGCCCAAATATCAAACATGGTAGAATGATCACGCTCAATAGCTTTATCTTGCCTGTCTGTTTTGATTTCTGTCTGCAAATTATTTGTCTATTCAGCCAGTTTGAGCCTGGGGAGATCATGGCTCTGCGCCCAGAGCAGCTAACTAGCCTATAATGGGGATAAGCAGCTGCTGTCACTGGTTTAGTTGTATACGTGTAGCCTAGGAGTGTTATTTTTGGTCACAAATGAGAGTTCAAAGCTCTGCTCTCTACAGCTCTGGAGATTTTAACTGATTTGTTCTTAAACTGGTCAGTGATCATATTATGTAATCAAGCAAAAAATTTACAGCAGAGAAAGTCACAGTAGCATTTTGATGAGATGGTAATTAAAGTGATTGTGATCAAGGCGCATATTGTCCTGACACATTAATCTGAGTACTCATCACTGAGTGTCATTACAGTGCAATTTAGTGTTCTTCAGTTGCACAATTAGGTGGGTAGTTGGATTTGTTTAGTATATTGTTAAAACTGATGTTGGAACTGACAACTAACCTCAATTTCCATATGGGTTTAAAGAAAACATGTTACCATAATATGTCTAAATGACTACATTTTTGTCACACTTTTAGAGATGTATCTTAATTTAACCTGGTATTCCATCAAATATCTGTGTTGCATCAAAAATATTTGAAGAACTACAGTTACTGGCAAAATCAATATCCTATCCATTACCACTTACACAAATAACGTTCAGTATGTTGTGGCTTTAATTTTCTGTCCTGACCTGTTCTTTGCTGTATCACAGACTTAAGCACTATTATATTCCTCTCCTTCTGACGCACATAGATTTAGTTCATGTTGTTACAGCAGTGTCATCATTTCAAAAACACGACTCTGGTGGGACTCGAACCCACAACCTTTGAATCACTCCTCATGTGCTTGACTAGAAGTCCAATGCGCTATCCATTGCGCCACAGAGCCATCTGGCTGACAGAAGTACTGCATGCACACCCAGTGGCAAAATCATTCAACTCACAGTGGAACAACAATGTTTTCATTATCAGATTCTTGTTCCATATATAAAACAGTGTTTTTTTTTTAATTATTTTTTATTGATAAACTCAGTGTGCAACATCTGTATTGGACCAGTCATAGGTACTGATACTGTATCAGAGGGACAATGTCTTCTTCAGATACCAGAGCTAATAGTTGTAATGACAAGGTGGGGGAGTAACATTTTACTGTGAGGAAAATACAATACAGTCAATGAAGATGACAGAAATATAGACCATTTTGAGGCACAACGTTTTTTGATTATATGTGAATATAGTCACCACAGAATTCTTCTGACAAAGGCATGTACATTTTCCACCCAGACTCCTATCAGCACTTTTCAACACAGCCCATTTCAGTGAAGATGAGAACCTGTAAAGCTGTACTGTAGCTCTGCTTAGCCCAGATTTGACACTTTGGCCATTAAACCTTTGCCCCAAAGTGCTCATTTTTGTACCACCATGTAGTAACTGTGCAGTCATTTAATACAGTACTGTGTATGTATTGAATGATTGCACTTTTTAATTTTTAACGCTCACACTGAGTACAATTTTCCACCTCTTTCTTTAAGGACAAACCAAGGTATAAAGGTATAAACCAAAATTGAATTTCCTTTAACAAGACCAACCAGCCAGTAACCAACCGCCTCAATGAGGTCAGCAGTTATATTTCTGTCCCTCTGATGATGTTAGGATTAAGGATTATCCTTCTCTTTACTCATATTATGTTGACAGTTTTAACAGCAGCTGCTTAACCTTTGGACCTTTGAAGACCTAAGCTCTTGACCTTCAACCATAGGTTACCTGTTGACAGGAGTTTGAGGTCAAATACTTAAAATCAGATCTTCTTAAAGGTCTAAAAAAGTTTTTTATTGCGCATCTGGATAACTGAAGGCAGGTGGAGGCCATAGTTTCAGATTTTGGCCATTTTCTTTTCAGTTCTAGTTTATCTGAAGTAGTTTAGTGGTCTGGAAGATCAGTTTGACCTTTTAGTCACCTAGAGCTTTTCTAGGTTACTTGCATGCTCGTCTTCATCATGTCAAATCAAATACTCTTACTCCCATTACCACTGCACTTTGTATGCACAAGTAAATATTTACCCTCACATCTATATCTCTACCTGAAGATATCACCAAACTTTTTGTCAGTTATCCAAATGGATAACTGAAATACACTTCTAAACAGACAGGCCTAGAAAGCTAAGGTACATCACACAAGTTGTTATTCTTTATTATACACATAACAAGTAACAGTTACACACTTTTCTGTTCACCTCTTTATCTGTAGCCTCTTCTGAAGCAGCACCGGAGGCAGCAGCTCCTGTAGCTGAACCCGCCCCAGTGGAGGAGGCAGCACCAGCCGCTGAGGTTGTCGCTGAGTCTGTCCCTGCAGCAGAGACTGCCGCCGAACCTGCCGTCGAGCCTGTCGTTGAGCCTGTCGTTGAGCCTGTCGTTGAGCCTGTCGTTGAGGCTGTGTCTGGAGAAACCTCCATGGCAGTCGTTACTGAGGCTGCAGTGAATACAGTGGTCGTAGAAGAAGCTGTTCCACCTGCAGCTGTGGAGATTGTCCCTGGGGCTGCTCCTGTTGCTGCGGAAGTTGCCGCCACAGTGGAAACGCCAGCAGAGGCCCCCGCAGCAGAGAGCACTGGTACGGCCACAGTAGATGAAGTCCCTCCCGCTCCCCCTGCTGAGGCAGAGACTGTGCCTGCAGCCCCCGAGGCTGAGGCCACCCCAGCTGCAGAGGCGGCTGCATAAAGCTGTGATGGCTCAATACAGTTCAGCCAGAAAAGGAGAGTTAGGAGTTAGCTGTGCTGTGTCCCACCTCTCCAGGCCCAGGAAAAAAGGACTCATGAACCCCTATTGTAGTCAAGGGGAAAAACTGCATTTAGGTTTCGCCTCCAGTTGGCTAGTGAATACCTGTTAGGGGTTCATCAGTCCAGTTTTCAGGTGCCTTTCTTCCCTTTACCTTCACCCCAACCTTCAGAGCCAAACCATAACATTTGGTATTAGGCTGTCTGAGCAGATTCAGCTTGTACTATTCAATTTCTATAGAAATTCTCTTCACTTCAGAGCGGAGCTGATCCAAATGATGATTTGGCTGTACAGTTAGATATAGAGGAGTGCTGAAGTAGGTGATATAAGGGATAGAACAGAGTTGATAACTAATGTTCTCTGTACAATAATATTTGAAGTGCCCTTAAGAACAGGACACAGTCCTGCATCTTGTTCCTTTATTTATCTGAAAATGTCCTTATGCTGAATGAATGCAGTCCTTTGAAGAAACTGTTCAGTCTTATGTTTTTTAATATTGGTCTTCCTCTGCTCAGCAAATACTTACTTCCAGCTATGTCCCATGAGTCTTTGCTTAGGTCCGGATCATTACACAGTCAGTAGGGAGATGGAACATGAAGTCAGTCAGCTTCTTTCAGATTTAACTCTGTCTCACTGTGAAGTATGACTGAAAACAGTTCGCATTTCTCAACCCGGTGTTCTTGACTCTTATAAAATCATTTTTCTCAGAGTGAGACAAAGTTAAAATGAGATTTTCTTCTTCTTTCCGTTATTACCAGTTATCTATTTATAGTCACATAGGCCTGCAGCCACTTCACGTAACTCACCCATGTATCTACATCATGACAGTATCTTTTCCAGTCTTTTCTCAGAAAGCCATTTTTCCTTAGTTCCTTAAGTACTGAAAGACCCTTCTGCTCCATCTTGTCTCTTTAACTGTGAAACTAATCTTTCAGGGAACACTGCAGAAAACTGATTCACCTCTATGTTTGAGCATTGAAAGTTGTCATTATGACTAATACAGTCAAGTGTTCAAAGAGTAAAACATCAGTGGAAGATAAGGAAGTTTGAAGTGTTTCAATAAAGACAAAGTTACTCTTTTTTTGGTTGGATATCGCATTTTTGTTCTTGTGTGGTGAATGGTGAAGGTTCTGTGGGAATCACTATCTAATCAATATCTAAGAATCAGTATCTAATCTTTCCAGGGCTAATTTGTGGCCTATATACATTTAACACTCTTATGTGTTATGTGAATGTGACACAGTGAATATTGTAGTAATTACACTGTGGATATAGAGACACCTTCCTCTGTAGAAATGCTTCCTTTCCTAAAAGAATCCCTATTCCCTGAGCATGTTCATGCTCCTGTGCATTCAAGTGGAAGACTGAATGATAAAGATCTTTCTGCCCATTACACATGACTATGCTCATATAATTTCTGATTGAGTCAGTTGATTTGTATAGCCCTTTATCACAGGCATTTCTAAATAGAAATAAATCTTTCAAATCACAGAATAATGTTTTTTGTATGCAACAACATAAAACACAAGGTAAAATGTGTAAGCTAGAGACACAAATCTACCTACCCTCACCTGAGTGTATGTACTCTATTAATCTGTGGAAATATATTCACAGTGTTGCACAACAGGCCAAGATGGGTGGAAAAGAGCCACAGACTGTCAGATGGATTTGACAGGTTCTGCTCAACAAGCTTTGAAAGAAAACTTGTTTTAAAAAAAATCCTAGAATAACCACATGTTTACAAATGTACACAGCTTGAATTGTGTTTTCTCTTGCAGTTTAAAGCTGCCTCACAGACACGTTAAGACTAATCCAGGATTACAGTGCTCATTTTTAGGGTGCTGGTCCTGGTGTTTTGCCAGGGTGGGGTGACAGACAGGAACATCATGGGACACCGTGAGACTCCCATTACAGTGCTCTTACTATCTAGCAACACACAAATGTCATTTAAATAAAATCTGTGAACACTGTGTGGAGATCGCCATTAAATCCATCCAGGATTATTCCATGTCTCTAAAGCCATATTAGCTGCTACTATATTGAGATTTAGTGCTATCCAACCAATACTCTCAATACGCTCACTAGATACACTGTATCTAAGATAGCTGCTATCTCAGGACACTTTTTCTAAAAGTTGAAGGAGCATGAACTGTAGTCTCCTGTAGTGCATTTCCTGAACCTGTGGTGACCGTAGACCATCCAGTGGTAGACATCTGGTCTAGGTAAGTGGAATTTATACAAAATAACTCTGCGTATCATAAAGAAAATAATGTACAGTGTATAGCAGATATAATTCCTCTCTTTACAGCAAGGCTATTTAGAAATCAGTCATGGTGCAGGAGGGTTTTTATCCCCTCAGATAAAATATCCCACAGAAAGTTTACATCATACAGCAGTTAAAGTTTTGATATTTGATAAATGATATTTTTATATTGATGTTAAAGCAATTTCATTGGATACTGGCTATTGGAATGTTGTTTCTGTATAAAATATCTTTATTATTTCCTGTTTTCCTTCCCTGCTTCAGGGTCTATGCCAGATCTGCTCACAGCTGTGAAGATCTTGGCCGGCTCCACAGTTGAGATCGCAGCAGCTTCTGTTGGTGAGACCAGTCTGGTGAACACTGTCCGACAAATAGAGGAAGATGGAAAAGGTTTGCAGACCGCACTGGAGATGGTAGAACCAGACGTCCTGGCTAAGGAAGCAGCTGAAGAGGCAGCTGTTGCAGTGAGCGAGGAGGAGTTGAAGTCTGCAGAGGATGGTGCTGCTGAGGGAGTGACTGATGTAGAAGCTGCAGAAGCTCCGTCTGCTGAAGAAGTGGCATCTGCTCCTGCTGCAGCAGAGGAGGAGGAAGCAGCTGCAGCTCCTCCTGAGGAAGCTACAGCCTCAGCCTCCACAGTGGAGAGGGTGGGAGATGAGGATGAGGCACCAGTTGCTGAGGCTGCTCCTGAGGAAGCTGTCTCTTCTACAGAGGCCCCACCTGAAGATTCAGCTGATGAAGTTTCACCTGCTGAAGAGGCCATCCCCTCATCAGAGGAGATTACACCTGCTGCTGAGACATCAGTGGAGGAGGGAGCAAGTGAAGCTTCAGCAGAGGACGCAGCTGAAGTTGTGCCAACACACAGTGAAGCCGCAGCAGTTGTGTACACGACTCAGCTGGCGGCAGCCTCCACTGCAACCGATCTGGAAGTTCTTTCTACTGCTGAACCAGAATCTACATCAGAGGCTCCAGTACATGAGGCAAAGCACTGCCACTCCTGCCACTCTGTTCCTTCAGCTAGAGAGGAGGTGGTGCCACCTGCTGCTTTGGGAGGGGAGCTTGTCAGTGAGGGGGCAGTGGATATAACACATGAGGCCAAGGAGGAGGTGTCACTGGTGGAGGGACAAAGTAAGAACATATAGGCTGCCAGTCAACCATTTTTGAACACCCCGTGCCTATTTTAACATTAATGCTACATAATATATACTCCTATCATTTTATTAAATCTAGAGTACTACGGTACTACACTACTGTTTAATAATCAATTGAGAATTGTTTGGGACTTTGTATATAAGTGGAATTAACTTAGAGCATCAGAAATGACCAGATTAGCTTGAAATATTAACATAGATTCACCAGTCCACAAGAATGTTTCCATTTTTGCAGCTGCCTGTTTTTCATGTTTCATAGCTCAAACAAGCCTGTGAGACTGAAAAGTGGATAATCTGAATTTAAACATGATACAGTAAAATCAAATAAGCGTGTGCGTCTAATAAATTCATGAAATCACAATAATGCACATGTAATTCCATGAAATGTTAATTAGCTATATTCCAAATGTACATAATGTACCTTTAATCCTGTTTTGATGTCTTTAAGATTAATTACATCCACTGTTACAGCTTGTATTACTTGAAAAGTTATTTACTAAGGTAAGTAGGGTAGGGTGTGGAAGGTTTACACTCCACTTTATAGCCTTTAATTAAAGCCCCTGTTTAGCATTTATAAGCAGCATATAAACATTTAATAAATAGTTTATAACACATTATAATGTAGTTGTAAGCAGCTATTCAGGCTTATTAATGTATTTGTCAACAACTGTAAATCCTCATGTGGAGGCTGGTGTATAAACAGAAAATGAATGACTATAGAAATAATATTAAATATGTCTTCATAGGTAAAGTTATAATTGTTGACAAATATTATAGATATATAAATAATATTTGTTTAAAGTAATATATTGATTAATGATTTTTAAAAAGTGATTTTCATTATTATTTTCCAGGAAGACAAAAACAGTTTGACATTACAAATCTGTCAGAGTTTTGGACACTAGATGGCAGCACAGTAAATGTTTGTCACAGCAGACACACTGATTTGTTAATCTCAGGTGTAACTATTTACAATATTTACTTCACTGAAGAAATGACAGACATGCATTAAAGGACTCTTAATCAGTCCCTATCAAAGCAGGTGTAATACCTAGACCACTGCATTAAACCTAATTAGAAACATGTAGACTTAGCTTCCATCAAATATTAAGTGCATCTGCATGTTAGGTTACTGGGACTGGGTGTTTTAATCTCTGAGGTTTCTGCACTACAATTGACCTCAGTGCAGTTGTTCTTGAAGATGACCACTGGATGATGGTGCAACCATTATCCTCAGTTGTGCTGTCACTGGGTACCAGTATACAGGAGGGCACTTGTGGGGGCTACACGATTGCCCTCTATCCATTACTGCTTGTCCTCAAGGGTCACAGGGGGCTGGAGCCAATCCCAGCTGACATAGGGCGAGAGGCAGGGTACACCCTGGACAGATCGGCAGTGCTACAAGATTTCTAGATTCATTTTCAATTTTGAGCATCATATTAACAAAACATAATAAAGAACACAGTGTGGCTAAATTGATAACCACTTTGCTCACTTTATCTCTTGAAGAGTTGACAGAATCAGAGTCTACACTGTATTTGGCTCTCACCAGATGTATTTCTGCCTATATCCACAGAACCAAAGGTGTCTGTCTGGACTGTAAAAAGCTGCTCAGTGATGTAATAGTGCAGTTAAGAAGGTAATCAGTTAAAAGGAGCATAATTATAGACACAGCTGTCTGTGTAGAACTAGAAATGGTAGAATGGACATCTTCAGGATAAGTATTGTTCTCAGACAGCTACATTGAAATGTTCAGTTGGTGAGGCCAGTGTGACTCATATACACTCCTATACTTTTCTCAGAACTCTCCTTAAATCGCACTGACACTTGAAATTGATTGAACAGCAAATGTCCATTCTACTTATTTAAACTCTAGGACAAGTATGATGCAAAATCATATAGCTGTGTGCATCCAATTAATGAATTCCTACTCTACAAAACTGGCACTGTGATTTTTGTTGCAGCCACAGAGACGATGGTGGTGGTGACAGTCCCGTCATGACATGACAGACAGCGTGCCTTCCACAACACTCCCATCTGTCAGTCAAGCTGAGGATGACCCATGAAAACAACATGAAGAGAAGTAACCACAGGTTTAACTAACTAATGTGTCCTTTCTGAAACGTTATCACAGAGTTTCTTGTAAATTCTCTTTCTGTTCATTCTGTATTAGCATTTATGAAACATGATTCCCATTATGTCTCTTGTCCTCTAGGTGCCACTGTTGCAAAGCTTTTCATGACCAGTTGACTAGAACATACATGTCTTAGAGATGTTATAATAGGCAGTAGAAGTAGTTTGTAACAATATCTAGAAATTCTACCATGATTTTTATGTGGTAATGCATTGCTGAAATGATACCAACAGTTGTGCATTTTTCTCACTCTTGTCATAGTACAAATGAAGATGCAGGCACAAGTATTTTGAGGTATTTTAAGACCATTATACTTTTCCTGAGACACCAACTTAATAGTTGTATCAGGTGATGCATTCCTAGAAGAAAACATCACAACCATACCAGTAAAAAATATAGTACACATGCTGATATTTTACATTTTAAGGCTGATATCAACTGATATCAATACCATGTCTACATTTTGGTGCATATCTAATTTCTATGTTTGTGTTATCGTTGTCTATATTTTACCTTCTGTAACAGAGAAAGATTGATGAATAGATTATAAGTGGGTTCAAACTAAAATAACTTGATATTGTACCCTTTCACTAGATTAATATATATTGAACAGTAACATGCTTCTAATTCTCTGAGAGTTGCAGATGGATGCTTTGTTTTACATATATTTGTCGGTGCACTGCATAAACTATCATATATTAACTATATATTATAATAATATATTCAATATTTAATGTACCCTACGAGTTTTCTTTAGTTTCAGTCAATTACATTGTCTGTGTTGTCATGATTATGTGTTCACATAGACACTTCAAATAAAGTCATATATAAACACTAACTCAGTTTTGCGGTGCTTGAAATGATTCTCGTGTTAACCCGTAACCTATTAAATAGCAGTTGTGCTATAGTGATCCTAGTTCACTTGGTGGAGACAGATAACTATTATTAGTTTACATTATTATTATTTGTGTACATGACATACTGAATGCAGATTTTTTGAAAACACAGGAAAAACTCGATAATAAAAAGTGAAACGGGTGAATTTATTCTGGTCAGCTCCGATTGTTTATTGTATGCCGTGACGTCACGAGTGTAATTAGCCTGAACAAGCGGAGAGTAAACTGACAACTGAGTCAGTCTCCGGTTAGCAGAGGAGAGGAGCGGCTATACGGCGGCTCCTCTATTCATTTACCATCCCGCATGAAACACCAGGGGCTTTGAGGTCTTCATACTCCTCTGTCTGCAGGCTCCACGGCTCCTCATTATGGATACAGACAGCTAACGTCAGGTTAGCTAGCGTTACCATTAGCAGCGGGACTTCTCCGCCTGACAGCAGCACAGCAGAGCAGAGTCGTCCAGCGAGGAAGAGAGAGGTTATTGGATGTCACACACACACGCACACACACACACACACACATGCACACAAACACACAGCGTAAACTCCCATTAGCCAGCCAGCTAACGTCAGGCTGCTCCTGTTAACTAAGTTGGTTGCCAGTGAGAGGCAAAAAGAAGGATTTCACGGTAAGTGAGGTGACCTGATTAGCCAGCATTAGCCACATGGTTTGTTGTGTTTCTTTTCTGACAGCTTGGTTTTGTCACAGTGCTAACTCAGCTAGCTAACGGTAGCTAAGTTAATGTCATTATTCAGTTTCTGTTTCTATTCAGCAGCTGCCTGTGTGCGACGTGTTCTCATAAATTAATATTCTTGTAATGCGCCTTCTAGTACAACATTTCGTGACCAGTTAGTAATATACTATTGTGAAATAACTATGTAAATAAAGAAAGAGCTGGCTGACAATTCATTGATAAGGTTAGGTGCTCTGAAGAGCAAAGGTACCATCGCAACAGTGAATTCCCCCTGTAAGTGGCTGTACATGCCTATCACACTCTTACTGTTGTAATCAACTTTAATCTTGGATCTGACCTCATTACCTTTTTATGTGTCAGAGGTATTACCACAAGCAAACAAGATTAGTGTCAACACACAGAAACTATATTGGTTTTGTTGAATAGCAAGTGAGTGCATGGTATTGTTAGCCTGCAATATAACAGGTGCTGTCACAATGGTAAGACTTTGTAAGTAGTTTTTTCCATGTTTTCACTACTCGTTGACAATTTGAATTAGTTAACTGCGGGTGCAAAGATTTACTTCTCTCCTTATTTTACTTTTTGACATTCATGTAATTTAGTTGGAGTGTTTGAGAAAAAAGAATGACAAATAATAATAATGCCAAATAGCTCAGAGTGTCTTAAAATTTCTTAGTTGGTCACCTGGAAGGCAAATCATCACTTGGTGAGCTTTTTGGACATTTTAACTGATAAATTACTCAAATGATTAACAGAGTGTAACTTTCAACTTATGGTTGATGTATGAAAAACATTTAATTGTTCCTCCTATAGTTTATATAATCCTTATCTACCTGTGGATACTATTTTGGAATATACTATGAAAGAGCATCATCCAATGTCCTGGTGTCGCACAGTATTATTTTTTTTAATTACAAGTCCGTAGGCTGCTGGAATTTACAGTTTTGAGCTGTGTTGTTTAGTGAACAGAGGCCAGAGGCCTGGACTTGCTGTCTCCAGTGTGAGCTTAAGTTGAGTGTCTAGTACTGGTAAATGATTGACCAGGCTGCCTTTTGCTCAGCTGGTATATCCTGCAGTCTTACCTAACAGTTGAGCTGTGGTTTGAAGGTTTCTGCTGGGTGGCCACAGTCGTGCCTGAGTGTTGGAGCTAAATCATGAGAGGCTTGTTGAAAAAAGACCAGATACAGACACTGAGTCCAAGGACTGGTGCCATGAAGATGGTTGTTTAATGGTTGTTTGATGGGTTACAGGAGAGGAGAGAGAGTGCTGATAGAAGGAAACCACAAAGGCTGGGCTTGGATGTTACAAAGGGAAGCTTGTAGTGTGTATGTTGAAGAGTGCAGTGGTGGTCATGACATATTAAAGCTGAAACAATTAGTCGATCAATCGAAAATGAATCTACAAATTACGTTATTGTATCATTACTAACTGTTGTACTTTTTAAAGCAAAAATTACATAAAATTCACTGGTTCCAGCTTCTCAAAAGAAATAGTTTTCTGCTGTTCTTAGTGTGCGTTGATAGTACGCAAAATATCATTGGGTTTTGTAGTGCTGGTCAAACAAAACACTTTAAACTCTTTGCTATTTACTGACAAACATCAGTGATTGAGGAAATAAAAGGTAGATTAATCAATATCAAAATAATTAGTTTTTGTAACTCTATAACAAATTAGGTGCTTTTTCTGAACCACTTACTGTAAGTAGTGTACAGTAACATTATACCAAGTCATATCACCAATTAAACGAAGGTTTAATGTGACAAATTTGACCAAACTATTGACATGTTGAGTCTGGTGTATCTTATACACAAAGGTTGGTTATATGATGATATAGTTAATTTAGTTTAGTTGTAGATTACTTGTTACTATATGCTTGACTGTGCAGTTTGCTGCTATTCTAGTGTGTTTTCATAATGGTTTCACCCATTCCTCTTCAATATGTCACCATTGAGATACTAGACATCACCATAACTTATATTGTAGAACAAACATTTCAGAAGTTTGGGCCTTTTTTGACCCAAGACCAGTTTAAATAAATATCTTAAAACCTTCCAAGCAGTGAAAATGAGTCACAAGAAACTAGCATTAGGACTACTGTAATGATGATTGAGTCACAGGAGAAATAACACAGCTCAAGGACAACATTGTAGCAACTGAGTTACAGTAAAATGTGTGTGTATGGGCTGGGTGGATGTCAAGTAAATCCTGCGATGTATTTGCTCATTGTGTCATCAGTGTGTATGTCTGTGTACTGCAGGAGGGCAGGGCAGGGCACAAGGCAGGGCGTTGTATCTTTACCAGCGGCCCCAGTTACTTGGAACAAAAGCTCTGTTGTTGAAAGATCATGTGACTCTGTGTGTGTGTTTCTCTGTTTTTCTGTGTGTGTGTGTTCCACCCTTGTCATGTGATCTGAGCTCAGGGCAGGGTCTGAGAAGTGCTGAGTCGCTCTGAGAGGTTCCTTCCACCCAGGGAACAGGCAGACAAGCGAGCATGCAGGCAGGGAGAGGAGATGGACGGCCAGATGGATGGATGGATGTCAGACAGAGGTGTGGGAGAGTCAGCCAGGGAGAGAGCGAAAGAGAGAGAGAGAGAGAGACAGAGAAGGATACAGAAAAAGTTCTGTTACTTTATCCTACCGTGGCAAGGCAGCACGACCCATTCTTTCGTTCTCCTCCTTGTCTCTTTGCGGATTTTTATACAGCAGACAAGTAAAGATGCAAGCCTACGATGTGACAAGGCAAGTTTGTACTTTTTTCCTTTTAGTTTTGATGTGTTTGTTGGGATGTCGTCGTGAGAAAGTTTGCCTGTCAGGATGACTATGCTGTATCTTGTGAAGTCTTGACTGTTACTGACTCACCATGAACCAAAGCAACATTTGTAATAGAATCAAACTCCTTGTCATCCTGGTAATCAAAAGTCAAAAGTGAACTCAGTACACTTATAGCTAAAGCATGTAGCTGTATCTCATCCAGAATTCTTTTCATTGCAGCAGTAATACTTGCAATTCCTAGAATACCAACATGACTAGTAGCTAACTTAAAGGAGTGAAAAGGTCACATTGATGGACTGCTGTGACTGTGTTTTGACCTGTAAAACAATTCATTCCTCTGCTTGTAACGTGACAAGTATCTGCGGGTAGTTTCCAAATGAAATGATTTGTTTAAATGGTAATAATGCAAGTTCTTGACTCATTTATGTTTGAGCTGAGAACCGTCAAGGCAGCCACGTGCTCACAGTCATCCAGCAGGTCCTGTAATACTTGTTCAAGGCAAACCTGCAAGTCCTGTTTAAGAGACTCAACTCCTAACAGATTTAGTCTCTGTTTGCCCTTGTGTGTGCACATGTGATTCACTCATTTCAGAACTCTCCCTGCAGTAAGCATGTTGCATACTCCATGTGATACTGTCCCTTGTATTATGCAGTTGTCAGAGGGTCTGCATTTGTCTACAAAGATGAATGTTCTCTTAGTGGGTGAAAATAAAGTTTTCGCTCAGGCTGATCCAGAGAGATCTATGCTGTTAATGCCAAATCATTCTGTTGACCAAGGGAAAACATACAGTACCACATACCGAACTCTGTACTTTGACACTCCCTTTCAATCTCTGTCTAACTCGCTTTCTATTGAAAGGAGAGAAAGGCTGGATAGATTACAAAAACCCAGTGTGTCACAATCTCCAACTCTTCCATGAACTTACATAATAACTGCTGTCAGTTTAACAGTAAAATAATGCACATACAGCAGGATATGTGCACACCTCTCTTTGGTTAGCCTGTTTCGGTGCCAGAGAGCAAGAGGCATGGAATAACAGGTGAAGCATGAAATATTCAAACAAATTTAGAATGGGTGATTTCCAATGGAAATTGGAGTGAGATCGTCTGTTCCTCTGTGGTCTTTACAATTTAACTTCAGAAAAGAAACTTGGTAGCACAAAGTGTCAACCTGTTCTGATTTTCTGGGACTGCACCAGAAACAGTATGTACAACTCAGTAGATGAGAGTGTGCTGTATGCGTTTTAATAATTGAACAGAGGGTTTCCATCTGAGCTGACAGCATGTTGGTCTCAGTAGCAGAGGGAACACTGGCCTGGCACAGTTCATCTATTATACAGCAGTTAGAGTAACTGAGCACATGCTTGTACACACCATGTCAGAGAACGCTGTATGATCAGGCTGCTCCAGTAGGTTTGTACAAAATTAAAAACACCCTGGATCAAGCATTAATTTTACATTGTGTTCTGGGTATTTTAGAATAAGTTACTGCTTTTGCACTGAAAAATGGTGAGAGATTAAAGTGTCAGTGAGAAAGAGTAATTCCTAATCCTTGTCTTTGTGCCTACTGAAGAATTTAAAGAATTTTTGAGTAGGATTATCTTTAAGCAGAGGGTATATAAGGTTGTATAAGTGGGGAGATGTGCTGTGGTTCTGGAGGAGAATGGAGTTTGTTCTGTTTGGGAAACTGTTTATGTTGAAAATAAAAGGCCCAGCATGCTTCAAATAAACAAGTGTTGTTTGAACATCTAAAGGCAAAAGTGTTTATAGCTGTTCTGAACAGCCACACTTGAAGCCAGAGTGAAATGCCTGCCGTCATAGAGAGGACAGAGATGTGAGGATTGGACGAAGAGGAATAATGATGTACACTTTCAGACAGTCTCTCTTCACTCATGGTGTTGTGTTTGGTCATTCACGTGAAGAGTGATGGAAGTAGTTGTGTGAAGCTTGAAAAAAGAGAGCTTGCAGGGAGAGCTTCAAGCCCTGTCACCTCCACACATCCAACCAGTCACCACTGGAAGTGTTCTAAGTCCTGTCACCTTTAGTAACTGTCACTATGCCTTTTGAGCTTTCCATTGTTGTAGGGCATATATGCAGTTTGCAATGAAAACGGGGGCATATTTGCCTCCTCAAAATTTTTCACTTCCAGACACAGATAGACAACAGCAGCTTCTCATTAAATGAGAGAGTCTCTAGTGGAACTAACTAGCTTATTAAAATTGATATTATCTCCATGAGTTGGTTAAAAACATTGTGTCTGATTGACTTTTTATTGTTTCTTGACTGTTAATTGGCATGTTTTAAAATGATATCACGTTAAAAGACTGAGGCTAAAGCTTTTTCTCCTAAGCAAAAATTAGCATTGTAACAGATGATTCATGTAGAAGACATGGAAATAGAGAAGTAGCATTGTTCATGCACTGTGGGGTAGAGGTAGTTACTCTTAGTATTACAAAGTATGATATGGAAAAATTTAAGATCAGACTTTATTCCAGCATGTCTCCATTTGGCTTAGGTAAGGTACATGGACATGCAAGATAGAGGTTAGATTTATGCCTTATAGTTTGCATATTTTCAAACTGTGTGTTTTGCTCTTAATGCCATGTGAAAAGGCTTTTAGAATGAGGGCTAATCAGCGTTTTTTGGTAAACATAATGCTGCTTGAAAAATGAGTTTAAATGAGGTTCCCCACATCCAATAAAGAGCAGGAATAAACAGCTAACACTACCCTAAACTCTGAGATAGTTGTATCCTGTAACCCCACCAGTAATGTTGAATGGTTGGGTTTTGCTTTTGTGTTATTGATTTTGGAAATGCCAGAAAAATCACCACCTTCCATACTATTCTATAGATATATGGAATGTCTGCCTGAATACAGCCCTACGTACACTGCTGTTCTAGGGAAAGATTTAGTGAACGGTTGCTTCTGATGTTGCAAAGATTTGGCAGGAGGGGGTTTCAGACGCTTGTTTGATGATTCACCAACCATTTTGTCTGAAGTTCACTGACACCTTAAGTTGCATTTTATTCGTTTTTATTCCATTTTGAAAGCTGCATACTCACCACTGGAAGAATGCATCCAGTCCCAGCAGGTCAGTGGCCAAGCCAGCCCTTTAAGGACTAAGCAAAGTAAGAGTAGGCTTAAATGGCAACATGCTGTGTTTATTTATCTGCCTGCCTCTCCATGCACCGGCCTTTCCTTTGTCTTATATCCTATTGTCACCAGGCAGAGCAGCACAGAACAGGAACTGTAGGCCCTTTGGTTCTTAGCAACTGTTACCATGGCTTCAGTCTACCCTGGCTCGATCTTCCACTGGACACTGTGCGTGTTTTGAGGGAATGACTTGGCTTCCTGTCAGTGCATTTCTTCCTGTAATAGCAGACAGGCACTTCCTGCAGGCCAGAGCCAGAAGGGAAGAGATGAAAGAGATGCAGAAGATCCTGCACCATCAGTGAGACCTCAGATGACAGTTGGAACAGATGGAGGAAGGCGTTATTACATTTTGATTTGATCACTTTTTTATAAAGAATTTATCAGGTTGCAGTGACGTCAACTAGACACCCGTAACTCTGAGACTCGTAGACATGCCTTGATTGTAGTGAACAGGGAAATAGGCTAACTTTAGTTCACACAAAATCTACTCATATATTATTATTTTGTTACATAATTTGTTGTTTTAAAAATATTTCTTTACCAAATGCTTCTTGTCTCTCCGGGGGCAGTTGTTCGCCACACAGGTGGAGGCCACTAGACAGAGGAGCTGTGGCAAATTGCTGTGGCTGTGTGATCCCCGGGGAGCATGAGTCATGACCTCAGTGGTGCTGGTCGACACTGGTGGGACAGTGGTGGAGTATGTCGCAGCGGAAGAGGACCTCCAGCAGGTGGGTTGGACACAAGCAGAAACAACACTGCCCTCTCTTATTTCTTACCTAATTTGTTCCTAATTAGCTCCCATTGTAAACTTGTTGTTTTTGACTGTCTTGCTCTCTTCTGTCCCTTACTCCCTTTCCCCAGCAGGAGGGAGAGAGTGAGGTGGATTTGGACCTGGAAGGGGAGGTGGAAGGCGAGTGTGAAGCAGAGGAGGCCTATGAAGATGTGCAGGACAGAGAAGAGGCTGACGACTACCCAGCAGTCATTGTGGAGGAGGTGCCTGGTGCCAGCCTGACCGAGGAGCAGAGTTACTCAGCCCAGGTGCTGGTGTATGATGACGAGGCGTACCCAATGCAGGAAGTGGGCGATGAGCAGGAGGTGGAGACAGAAGGGGAGGCAGGTGAGGCATATACACCTGTATTTATCAGAAATTGGATTTATTTAATCTCATAATCTTCCTTTTGCTGCTGTGGGGTAGTGCATCAACTGACTATTAGGCATGGGCCGGTTACTAGTTTCAAAGTATACCACGGTTTGAAAAAGTTAAGCCACTAATATTTTCTGTTAAACCGTTCTACGCTATAAGCTGTAAACCTCCCATGTTAAAATGACTTGTCAAAGACAGAAAATGTAGGAGTTCCTCTGGTCGTGTGCAGTGTGGATGAACACGACCCCCTAGCCCTCCGGTTCGTACATGCAGTCAGTTCTGAACAGGCTACCAGTGTTCATGATGGCAGAGGGAGGTGACATGGCCCCCCCAGTCAAAAAAAAAAAAAAAAAGTAGGCTGTGTGAGAATATTTTGAGTCAGGAGGCAATACTGATTTCGTGTCTCCAGGAGCACCAATCATCACTCTGTCCCAAATTCAAGGTAACGCCATCTTGAAATGAACGTATGCAACAGCTATGGGCTTGGCACTGTGCGGATAACAATTAACTAGCTAACATCAGCTAGTTTCTCCGCTAACATTATGTCAGGGAGCGGAGAAGAGCAGAGATTGTTGAACTGCAGGTTTAGACTCACCTAAGAAAGAGACTGCATGTTTTAATTTTATTCTGATGTGTTATTAGTAGGAAAAAGTTATTTTTCTTACCAGGCGTTTCAAAATAACTCATTTTAGGGCTGTAATCGTAATACCGTGATACTGCGAAACACCCTGCAACCCAGAATGCCCAAAGCAAACCTTGGCCGTTAACTATCCTGATTTACGGTTTTACCATACGTGCTGAGAAATTTGGCACGTTTCTTTTCTGTATACTGTTTCCATTGTTGATACACAGTTCCCATTTCCTCTGGGTCACTAAGGTTTCATATTATTAGGAAAAAGAAATGTAAGCTACTGTTGCACTGTACACATTTATGGGCTATGTGTTTCAGAAGCAACACATTGGTTTTAGACAATCTTTCTTTAACATACAAGTTGATAGTTTGAGCTTATTTTTATTATTACAGTTACCTAACTTACCTCACATGTACACAAATGTGAAGATTTAAGCATTTACGTATTGTCAGCTGGTGCCACTGCCAGAGCCATCTGTCGCCCTGACTTTATCCTGGTACTGAATCCACCAAGTCAAAATTAGCTCATTCATTTTATTACACTGTCCATCATATTTCTTAAAATATTGTTTTTGTGTGCCTATACCTTTTATTTTCCAATGCTGACAATCTGTTATTTTGGCTTTGTTTGTATCCTCCGTTTTTGATTTGTACATCTACAGCCTCCTATTTCCTCTCCCCTGACTTCAAAGCTTCTTGGGCTGACACCTATTTTGTGCACATAATAAGTGTATTATAGAGGTTAGATGATGTACTGAACTTTTTGTGAGTTCATGTGAAATCCATGCTTCACACATTGGGTTCATTAATTCAAGCTTAGACGAGTGTTGTTTTTGTTTGTTTTGGTTGAGCTGAAACTGGTCAGATTTGTTACATGATTCTGCTGCCAGCACTGCTAACCAGTGTGGTCTGTGATGGTTACAGACCTCTGTGTCCACATGCTGCCACCTTGTGGATATTTTTGTACAGTCACTACTTCATGAACAGTGAAGGTGTCCAGGATTAGGCTCAGTATTCACCCATTAATCCCTTTTTAATAGTGACTATTGTCCAAGTGACTATAAGTATGAAAGAGACTGAAAGATGAAGGTAATATAATTTAGAATTTATGTATGCTTTATTCATTCACTCAGTCCCAAATGATATTTCTAAGCTCCATTTGCTCATCACCTAAATATTAAGTATCTTTGAGCAGGATTGAGAATTCATCATATTTGCAGGAAAGGTATTTGCATTACGGCATAGTTTTGCCCATTTTGTATTTTATATCTGCTTGGTTGTCAGAAATTTTGAAAAAATAGAATATATAGTTTATTTTCAAGTCCAAATGAAAAATGTGCTGTCACAAGCTCATGGATGAAGTGATTTCATTTGTTGGAGTAAAACTTGAAATGTAATGATACTGGGTACCCACCAGCATGGATTGTGACTGATATATATAATTCATATTGTTATATCTGTTTCAATCCCATAGAGACAAAATGTCAGTGACATCTAACAAAAGAGCAGGTGCAGAGATTAGAAAAACAAGTTCTGTAGATGCTGCACAAAAATCATTTCCACTACACAAGTGCTGCATGTGCTGCATTAGTGGGGAACAGTCCTGTATAGTTGTCATGTTTTATGACACTTCTGATTCTGTTTAGGAAACACACTTTACATTGCATTAGACCATAGATTATAAGCCATAAAACTCTTTTGAATTCTGAACACTTTAGTAGTCAGTATTGACCAATAATTGTTTAATCAACTTTTAAACTCTGCCTTCCACTGTTTATACTGGACATTATTTATTGAAAAAGAGGAAATTAGAATTATTGAAATAAATAAATGCATTAATAATTTGAAGGAGAGCATTTGGTGTGCATGAAAACCCTACTTAAATCAGGTAGAAGGCAACAAAGTACACACTATGAAGTAATCCTAGTCCATAGTTTTTAAAATAGAGTAGCAAACAAGTAATCACAGTCATTACAAAACATGTGTTGTTCATTGTTCTGAAAAGAAGTGGTTGAGATGCACTGTGTTGTGTACAGTTCTTAACAACCAATTCGTTGTGCAAACTGTAGCTTTGTTGTGTAATACTTAGATTTATTTGCGTGTTTGTGTGTTTATAAAAAAAACAGTTATCACGGTACAGCTTTATTTGACGTACTCACTACGCAAAAGAGGGAGGGCGAAGAAAGGATTTCCTGTGTCGGCGGCGGAGGAACACATTTCGGTCACCGTAACGAGTCTCGTTGAAAATCGAGGAGATTTCCCATTTGCGGCGGAGTGATCTGAGCTAGTAGGTCCCCATACAATTCAGTGAGAAGTCAATGTGAATCTGCAGCAAGGGGAAAACATGGCGACTTCACAGCATGAGGGGCACGCAAACCAGCTCGATCTACTCATCAGAGCCGGTAACGTAACTTTATGTAGTCGGAATTCCGACACCGGGGCTAACGTTAACGCGCGGCTTGTGTTTTTAACGTCGGCCGCTGCGTCTCAATCCGCTGAGGAGTGTCCTGAAGTAATGGAGGGCAATCAGGAAGTGATCACCTTGGTAGCAACCTGCATGGCGTTGTTACACGGTTTATCAAACCCGGTTTAAGAGGAGAAAAACTTTCGTAGGGGCTGCCAGTCTGCACAGTTAGATAGTTATCTGCACGAAGTGTGTTTTGCATGTTGGAGTAGGTTTTTCTCACTGCATTGGGCTGTAGAATAACGGTTTGCAGATCGGCTCTGCACAACCAGGAAGTGTAAATATGTTGTCTTTCCTACGTCTTTGCCACGCTGTCTGAGTCGGAAGGACATGTGGGTTTATTTTTACTAGCATAAACCCGGTACACATAGTCACATATCACCTTTGTTAGCATTGTAATTGACGTGTGTGTTAGTATTTAGCCGTGGTTGGCTTTAGTTTGTTCCGTTTGTAGGAGTAATCTGCAGTAATAGACTTGTCCCTGAATAACAGCCCATTAGCCTTAAAAGGTAATTATCTAATATGGCATTATTGTGATTTTTAGCTTTAGCGAGCCCACAGTACACATTTCTCGTGTCAAAGGTTGTGATATATTTGTTGGATGGTTTCCGTTATCGTGTTGTGCTCTGTGTGACTGAAGCGTGGGACGGCCTGGCTCACTCGCTTTCTTCCCTGTACTTGTTTCAAGAGCGGCTTCAGTCTTCGACCACACTGACCTGCCAAATATACATTTTATGTGATTTCCTTTTCTTTGAATGCACGAATTGTTTTGTAAACATCGCTTCGTTTCCACTCGTCTTTAATCTCGATATTCAAAAGTATTTTTGTCCCATTTCGATGGCGGAAGCATTGTTTATGTGAGGGGGTGGGGCGTGCCTTTGATTGACCTGCCCGTTACTTCAATGGCGTGCGGCATGCTTTAAAGCGTCAGCAGAAGTCCAATCAGATTTCACCGGGGGCGGGCTGTTGATCGGAGAATGAGCGAATAGGAGGTGAGGCGGTTTTTGAGTGACAAGAGGATTTGTGAGCTTCCTCGAAGAGAACTGGAGGGAAAGGATGATAAGTGTAAACACGGAAGTCATCGGAGGCAGCACTACTTTTTGTCGGGCTAGCTGCTATTCTTGGCGCCTTTACATAGTAGTTTAGGTAATAATAGCTATTTATTGTGACACATAAAAATATTCAAATGCTTTTACGCACGCGTAGTGCTTATTTATTTTTAAAAATCGCGATGTTTCTCATTTTTATCATTCAATAATTAATTATAAATCACAATCCTAACAATTTAGACAGCCTTGAAATGGCCAGAGTTTCTATATGTGCCTGTGTAGGTCAAGCCCAGCTCCAGCTCTCTGGCCTCACACCTTTTGGTGGTCTTATTGCAGCACAGCTGCCTGGTTTCTAGGGCAGCTCAGCAGGCTATAGGGTCTGCTGTGATGGCCACCAGCAGTCCTGTTTGTTTGTGAGAGGGACTGAATGAGTGGGATAATCTAAAGATAGCCCATTTCTCTCCCCTATGCAGTGTCTGTTGCCTTCAGTGAGATAGCCAAACATGGACAGAGCAGGGTGGAACAAGATCTCGTGTTTCCCACCAGTGATTGACAACAACAGCAGGTGCCCTGGGATCCTTCTCAGGGTTCCAGGGTCCCACATACCCCCCTTTTTTTTTTTTTCTTTTTTTTTTTTTACAACAGACTGAATTCCATTTTAGAATTAAACAGCATTGTGTCTTTTTCTGTCATGCCTTGTCATATGTGAGTGCATGCACGCAGATATTCTTAAACAACCTGGTATCTTGCAACTTTAAACAAGAGGCAAAGGTGCAGAGGAAAAAAAAGTTAAGATTAAACAAATGCTAAAATGCAAGCAAATAAGGACATTTCCTACTGTGAAGGTTGTACTTTACATCAAGTCATACAGTTTCTGCATCAGAGTCAATGTGTTGCCTTCTGCAAATGCCATATCCGCGTCCCAAAAGCAATTGGGTGTTTTCACTAGGGGGCGCCATATAGTTGCATGTTGTTCATAGCATGTGCAGCACTGTGTTAATACTGTGAAAGCGTTGACAAATAATTGTTAAAAACTTTGGACTCTTTTTTGTTTGGATAAACAAAGACTAAAAACAGACCATAAGATCCTGTTGAAATGTCTGTCAGCAGGACAGAGGCTTTTCCTGTGGGGATTGATCAAGTGGAACTCATGTGGTGTTGTGAAACAGACTCCACTGGGCTCAAATTGTAACTTTATTTTCCTTAAAGTATTTGCTAAATGATTTTGTGTGTGTGTGTGTGTGTGTGTGTGTGTTTCAGTGGAGGCTTCTGTCCATGGCACCAGTGTCCACTGCTCTGACAAAACCATTGAGGCTGCAGAGGCTCTGCTTCGCATGGATTCACCTTCCAGCCTCAGAGAGGACCGTAGTCCAGGTAACACACACAAACTAATAAGACAGGAAAACAAGTATTTACACAGTTTAGAACAGCTTCCACTTGAAGCTGATTTTTATAGTGTTTCATAAAAAAGACAATATAATTCATATGTATGGTAAAGTAAGGCTAAATAATAATGTGGTTAGACAGTGACATTTTTGCTACCCTGTCATCTTTGCTGTGGTTTAAACTCAACACAAAACACAAAACTACAGTCAAATTTCTCATCAATGAAACTTTTATCAAACCTTTCATAATATGAAATTAAAATTCTCTCCACTTTCTCTCCTACATTCAGAAGCTTTTATCCCACCATGCATAGCAACACCAGATTTCCTCCATGCTGCTATGCGTCCTGACATGATTGCAGAAACAGAGGTGGAGATATCAACAGAAGACTGCTGCGAGGAGGAAGATGAGGAGATGGTCACCCTGTTGGAGGAGGGTCCAGAACCTGACCACGAGCCTGTCAGGAAGAGGAGAGGTAGACAAAAACATCTTGTAGTCAAAAACTTCTGTGAGTTGTGTGATTAACCATACCTCACAAGCCAGGCCACAGACACTAAACCAAAACCTGAAGTTTCACAGTTGATTACACTCAACAAATTAACCAACAGCACCACCTAGTGGTCGTTTTTTATTGAGCCTCATAGGTCAGTGATGTTAGAGTCCACTGCACTGAAAGAAATGATAAAGTCCTCTGTAAAATGTTTCCCTTTGTAGCTGGACGGAAGCCAAAGACACATCAGTCAGCTATTTCCAACGGCTCACCAGACCTCGGCATCAAGAAGAAGCCAAGAGAAGGAAAAGGTAACTCATAGCAGTAATTTCACTGGCTATCATTGTCATAGGTTTATACATTAAATCCAGTTGTTTGTTGTGTTATGCCCTGATGAAGATGGATTAGCATTCAGCACTGCATTGAATTTACTTTGATTTCCAGCAGGGAGTACCACCTACCTATGGGAGTTCTTGCTGGATCTACTCCAGGATAAAAACACCTGTCCCAGGTACATCAAGTGGACCCAGAGGGAGAAAGGCATCTTCAAACTAGTCGATTCAAAGGCTGTGTCCAAGCTGTGGGGCAAACACAAGAACAAGCCAGACATGAACTATGAGACCATGGGACGGGCACTCAGGTGAGGAGTCTGAGATTTCAAATTGTTTTCTATTATTTGTGTTTTTGGGAATATCATAACTTCTAATAATCTTCTTTTCCTCAGATATTACTACCAGCGTGGCATCCTCGCCAAAGTAGAGGGCCAGCGGCTGGTTTACCAGTTCAAAGAGATGCCCAAAAACATAGTCATCATTGACGATGACAAGGCAGACATGGCAGCCCCCGATGATCTGATCGGCTCGGACACCGCCGCGTCCTATGAGCGTGTGCCACCGCCGTCGTCGGACATGCTGCTCCAGGCGACCGAGCTGTCGTCCTCCAAGAAGCCCAACATCCTGCGGGGTGGAAACAGAGCCAACATGGTCCAGGCTCCTGTCGCTACAGGAAGCAAGACGGCAGGAGGAGGCAGCGCGGCAGTGGCGTCGGGGGTTCCGCGGATAGTAGCGGTTTCTGCAGCGCCAGATGGGAGTCAGGCCCAGCAGTCTCACACAGCTATCATCCCTAATGCCACTGGTCCCAGGTTAGACTCCCGCAGAGAGATGAGGACGTTCAGAGCTGATGCAAATGTTGGCATTTCTCCCTAACAGTAAGTGCTGACCTTTGACTCTCTGTGCTGTCTTACCTCTCATCTGCAGGACGGTGCGCGTGGCTATGCAGGTGCCTGTTGTCATGACAACATCACTGGGTCAGAAGATTTCAACAGTTGCTATGCAGCAGCCAACAGGAACAACAGGGGCAGCCGGCCACACCACCCTCCTCACCAACACCTCTGCTATCAGTGCTGCTGCTGGTAACACCAACTCACAACAGAAGGTTTGTACATGTGAAAATAACTGTATACCTTATTGTCCACACTGGCTTTCCATCATGCTTTAATATTTTGGTCGGTATGATCATGAAATAGGTATTAAATTACATTATGTGTGGTATTAAAAAGTTCGTAGTCTTTCTTTGTCAATTTTTATGAACTTAAAAAACATTTTCATGTAGGTTGTGATCCAGACTATCCCCACCATGGTCCCAGCCACAGCAGAGAATGGAGATAAGATCACCGTCCAGCTGGCCAAGATCATCACAATCCCAGCCCACCAGTTAGCTCAGTGTCAGCTCCAGACCTCCACAGGCACAAACAAGCCCAGCCTCGGAGCTTCCCCTGGGGGCATCAGCCTCCTCGGCAGCCCCCTGACCGTCCGGGCCCTGGCTCCCGTCAGCGTCACCCCGGGAACGCAAGTGATGAGACTCACCGTGCCGACGCAGACACAGCAGCAGACTCTGGTGGTGTCGCAGCCGGGAAGCATTGGCAGCGGGGCCGGGGTGGTAACGGTGTCGACAGCCAATCAGACGGTGACTGCGCAGCCTCGCATCATCAGCGGCGTCATCAATGGCTCAGAGCTGGTGATAGGAGCACCTGCAACCGGAGGAGTCGCTGTGGAGAAGCTGAAGGCAGCGGGGGTCCAGGTCCAGGCTGTGCATGTGCCGGTGGCGGTCCAGCAGAACCAGGCGAACCCCAGAACTGTCCAGAATGTCCAAACAGAGGCCGTGGACGCCGAGGTGGTAATCAAACTGGAAACACCGGATGTGACGATAAAGACAGAAGAGCCTGAGTGTTAAAGTGTGCACATTTACCAGTACCCATCTTCCGCCTCTGCCAGAGAGGGTTAGTTTGTCTGAAGTCATTTTTACTCTTATAACAACCAGCAGTAGTCTGTGAGACTTTAAAGACTGAAGGTCTGATTTTAGTCCTCAACCTGTCTTCACACCTTCCCTGTTGCTGCCTACGACTTAAACTGTACTAAGTCGCTCTCCTTCACAACCACACTGAAACCTCTGAGTGTTGTGTTTGGAGCCCAGACTGCACCATGCAACATAGGAATACACACAGACTTCAAAGGGACTTGTTGGGAAAGGTGAAGGGACCAACCTTGATCACTACAATTGATGCCTTCTAAATGGATCGCTATCACTGACTCAGATTGGGAAGAACCTTGAAAATACAAAAAAAAAAAAAAAAAAATTAAAAAAAAAAGCTGAAACACTACAAAACAAGGCAAATCATTACAACCAACCAAACAACGCTATCAAATTAAAAAAACAAGTGTTGGGTGGTGTAATGAAACTTTTGTAGAAAGCATTTGTTTCTAATTTTGCCTCTATGGATGTTAAAACCAGCAACTTAATTTTTTTTTTACGTATATCACTGTGCAGATCAAGTATGGGTGGTGCTACATGAGAGAGAGAGACCGAAGCTGACAGAAGCTTTGACAAGGGACGATATCAGACAGAAAATGGTTGTGTATGTACATATTTATATATATCTCTACTATACAGTTTATGGAGCTAAAGTTAACAGAACAGCCTTAGATTTTAATTTTAATTTTCTTTTTCATATATTGTCTGAACAGTAAGCTAAAATTTGTTTTTGTGTTTTGATACCTTGTACCAAGCACAGTATTATTGAAACTAGGGGATCTAATATTTGTCTTTATCATTAGCTCCTCTGTCTAACAAGCTGTTAAAGCTCATACGGAGAAACGGTAACATGTTGTAGATCAGTGACCAGATTGCTTGCAGTGTGTCTTCCAGCATCTAGGAAAATCTCTAGGCTTCACATGTATTTGACAAAAGGATCTTGGCTATGTCTCAGTATAGATATTTTTTTGTTTGCTCTCCTCTTCACAACCCGACACAGTCCAGCTGCATGGAAATGCAAAGAACAGGACTCAGAGCCAGTGCATGCTGCCATGACTCAGAAAGAAAAGAATCAAAGAAATAGTAGCAGTGTGTGTACACTCAAATCACAAACAAGATTAATCAGTTATTTACATTTTTTTAAAAGAGGCATTGAAAATCACAAGTTTATGCAAAATGGTTAAGAAAAAGGAATCACTGTGGATCCCAGGTCATTTTACTTCACCCTTAAAACAATTTGTCAGAACAGTCTGTGCCATTTTGGCTCTACATTTCATTATTTTATTTTTTATCTAAAAAGAGGGACAATAGAAAGATGTTTGCGTTCAGACTGAACTGTTTGTATATTCAACATTTGAAGTATATTCTATTTTGTTGTACTCTTGTTTCAAAGTGTATTAAAGTAGATTTTACTGAAATATAAGACGACATTTGAGACGCGACACTTCTCGTTTTGTTTTTCTGAAGCTGATGTTTGCAAATGTTACCTCACATTTTTCATACATACTCTTAGTTATTTTTCCCTAACCAGTATATATCTGCAGTTATTCAAGATAAAATAGGAATGGTGCCCTACATTTATTTATAAATTGAAATCTTTGTGGTGGTGACCTCATTTTTAATCAGTGATAACATTTACTTTTTCAGTGAATCAGCAGAACGCAGAGTGCAGACTGGTTCTGTGGTTACTTGGCACATTTTACCATCTGGTTGCTTGAGTTCACAGATTGTATTGCTTCTGTTCCTCGACAAAGATAAATCACTTCCCTGTGATTAGACTGATCAGAGTTTGACCTGACCGGGTGATGTTCAGTTACACTGTAGCCGAAAAGAAGCTTGATACAGATCCTGGTGTATGAGATCTACAAAAATGAGGTGTTGTACAAGGTACTTTTTGTCCTGTGGTGTCTGACCTGTGTCCAAGGCATGATTGACTGATGTTATTCATCCAGAGAATAGCGAATAAGCATGTTGCCAGATATCTGACTTTCTGCAAAATGGACTATATATCAAATCATAAGTAATCTCTGAAATCTAAAATACATATTAACAAAAAATGCAAAAAAGTCAGGTCAGGTTGAGGTCAGGTCAGGAAATCCCACAAGTAGATGAGTGATGTCATGACAAGAAACAGGCCAAGAGGCTAATTGGAAAGCCCAAAATGTTAAAGAGAGAAAGTGTTATAATCCAGCACTGTATGCTGTATGTATTTCCTCACCTCACACTTTCCTGAATGACATCAGTGAACTGCACTGTTAGTTCCAGAGCACATACAGTACAATGTCTCAACAGATGGTAGATGAACACAAACAGTACCATTGTGGGACTGTGGTGTTCTTTGATACTGTGTAGGGACTTCAGTGCCTGGCCATGGGATAGTCTTCATTCTTTCACAGTCAACATTGCAAGAAGTGATCTGGTAACCTTTGTCCCTTATACAGTATGATGACATTCACAGCTCTGAAAACTGTGGGAATGACATTTCCTTTGCGTTAGATTTGTACTTATCAGTCATTTGGAGGACCCATTATCTAGAATGAATAGAGTAAGTGGCCAGTTCCCCCAAATTATTAAAAAATACTTCTTTTTAAAGCAATGAAAAGTTTTAGGGACTATTTCTTCTTTCCTCCATCAGCTTTTCAGAGTAACAAAGACATTGTATTCATTTTTTTCTGGAAAGACATGCTGTTGAGTCCATAAACATCAAAACCAAAATTCCAATCTCTGGACAGCTCAAAATCTGGACAAAACCAAAACTAGTTTAGTTGTTAATACTACTAGAGGTAAATGTGAAAAACTTTTCTCTGTAATTTGGACGGACCAACCCTTTAATTCCTAAATCACCAAGTAATTAGCAAACCAATGACTGAGTAGTCTGAGAGTGAATGTGAAGTCCACACACTGTACTGGAAAAGTAACAGTAATCAAAGCTACAAGTGAACAGAACAGAAACACTTTATTCTCTGTCACTCTGTAGTACACTGGCATCGTGAAGCACAACAGTTACTACAGTTTCAATTAAACACAGTTTGATTTTATTATTAGTTTAATATTTAAACTAATACACAGTTTGAATCCTATTCATTAGTGTCACTGTGCAAATTGCGTTTTGGGTACAGATGAAGCTACAGGACAGTAACCTGGTGTAGAAAACACACAAACACAGTGTTAGACTTTGGGGAGGTAGACTGCAGCGCTGCAGTGCGTGACTCTGCAACTGCACCGTTAAAAGTTCCTGGACTTCTCTGCCTCCCGCCCTGGTTTCTCGACCTCCTGTCTTCATCCTCACCATTTCATTCACACTCATCTGCACGCCTGTTTGCAGAGTGAAGTCAACCAGAGCCAATCTCGACTGGTCGTCCCATCTTGTGTGCCGATTTGTCACCTCCTTCTCATTCCTTCTCCTTAAAGCTGAAGTCACAAACCAAAGAGAGATGGTCAGATGGATAGCTGAAGGATGGAAGCCTGTTTGGTCCAATCTGTTCCTCAGTGGGAATTTCCAACACAGCATCCACTCTTAGTTTGTCCCGGCTGTACCAGATGTAGTCCAGGGTGGCACAACATTCCCCTGTTGGCCGAATCTTCCATGTTGTGTACTCTGGCTCCGTCAAACCATCTTGGCTAAGTTTCTTATAAGCAGAGTCCAAACTTAGAGGCGATGTAATAAAACGTCGGTACACCTCCTCGGCTGGGATTGCATTGAAATCGCCGCATATGATGAGAGGAATGTCAGAGCTGGGATCAGCAGTGGGACTGCCGGCATGTTTCTGGACCAGATTCTGGAGGTGTCGCAGGAGGTCGGAGCCCTGAGCGCTGCGGAGCCACTCCCAGCCAGAACGGGCTTTCAGATGGGTCACGGTCACGCACATGCATCTTGCTGTGCTCCGACAACGCAGTAATGTCACTACGGCAACCTGTGGCAAGAGAGCAGTGTGTTAAAGATGCTTCGGAGTGGCTTTTTATGAGACAAAAGTGGAATTTTACCCACCTGATTGGTTGGAATCCTCATGGCAGAGAGCCTTATGTTCATGCTATCCAGGAGCTCGAATCGCGACTGGTCGAAGAACAGCGCGCAGCCGTCGGGGCCGTTGTTGCCCTCCACATCCAAGCAGGGTGACCAGGGTTTGGGGCAGAAGTTGCTGCTGTAACCCAGGCCTGCCAGGACCGGCTGGAAGGTGTCATAGTAGTGGTCAACTTCCTGCAGACACAGGATATGAGGTCGGTAGGTGAGGATCTCCTCCAAGATGAGATACTTCCTGCGGGACCAGCTGAGGGCCTCCAGGGGGCACTGGACAAAATTGTCAAGTCCCTCGCCAAGAGCTGAAGAACAGGAGAAACAGGGAGATATGACTTCAGTAAAAAGTTTCACTTTAACATGAGTAGTCAAACAATGCTTCATGGTTACATTAGCAAGTCTTTAAACAAGATTTCTCCTTTGGAAAAACTGTTAATTTGGAAAATGTTCAAGCTGAGACACCCTTGCCATTTTCAAGTTATGACCTGTCTATGTCTAGTTTCCATTATTCATAACTGCGCATAGGGACTATATATCTCATCTGGCCTGGGAATGCCTTGGGATCCCCCAGAAGGAGCTGGAAAGTGTTGCTGTGGAGAGGGATGTCTGGAATACCCTGCTTAACCTGCTGCCACCGTGACCGGATCCCGGAAAAGGGGAAGAAAATGGATGGATGGATAACTTTGCATATTTAGGTCTACATCTTTACCACTGAAAAACTTAGCTACACAGATCAAGTTGTAATGCGATTTATTTTTCAGGAATTATTTCCTGCAGAACAGTTCTGAGTAATTGATAAAAACTTTGTTTTAAGTATTAATTGATTTTCTTGGCCACTTGGAGTCAGTGGAACGACTTGTATACACAACATGGATATACTATCACCTTGTAAAACTGGTATAACTAACATGTCAGCAAACAGCTGCTTATTTCCACATGTTAGTCACTTATTTACACACCCAGCGTGATTAGTATGCTCCATGTCTGCTGATGTAATTATTCTGACTACCCAATGAATGTAAGTCCAATATTCTCGTGTTTGTGTTTCTAGCTCTGTGTTGCAGCTTTTGAGAGGAACATCAGTTTTTTTCAATCTTGCTAATTGTTCAGTCTTCTCCATCAGCTAGCTTAACTAATAGTGAACTTTGGTGCTAGATTTAGCTGCTAATACTCTTTCTTCCCTCTTTGTTCAGTTAACTCACTAAGTTTGTCTGTTGTTTGGAGTTGGGTAGGGTAGTGCACAGTTCTTTTTAAACTGAAAACAGCTGCCTGCAACCAGACAGAAGAGGTGAGAGTGAACCAAAACATTAGAGCTGTGGCCGCAAAAACTAAAACAACCTAAAAGGCCCCAAAACGCTTGGTAGATATGAGGGGAACTACAGAGTTGGGTGATAATTATTTGTGTGTTCATCACTATGAGCAACCACTTTCATATTACTTTCATTATCACTGTAATTTGATGCATTGTCAATATGAAAAAATTGAAAGTAAAGTAAAGTGCAGCTTTAACTTGCTTAAAAATGAATGGAAGCAAATGAAAGGAAGGATGAAACCTGATATCTCCAACTTCACTACGTGTTAAATTACCAGTAAGAAGGATTGGCACACAGTTGATCTTAACTCGCTGGATCGGTCACATTCAAAATCACATCCTATTTTAAGTTAATATCTGTTATTCCATATATCAAAACCTACAGTCTAATGTCATGTGATGTAGACATATACCTTGAGCCAGTATGTTCCACTGCATCACCCTAATGGGGCTGCTGGGGGCGCTGTCTCCATCATTAAGGTTGATGAACTTCCTGTGGAAGCGAGCCGGTCTGTCCCTTAGGGCCTCCTCACACTCTTGAAGCAGCTCCACCGGATCAAGGGGACATACAGCGGACCCCCTCTGCTCCTGCGGGACAGACAGACGGGACATTTAACATTTATTTCAGCGCAGACGGAAGATTTAAATACATATCTCTTGTGCTACTTTTTGAAAACTGCACTGAGGACAGAAGGGGAGGAGTCACCTGGCATAAATCTGGATCCAGGTTTGTGTCCGCAGGCTGGTGGGTGTCCAGGTGGGATGGAGGGAGAGGGAGAGGAGAGCTGCTGCTGAGGGCCTGAGTCAGAGTGCTGTACAGCCTGGTGGCTCCTCCACCCATCGGACACACTGGCGAGGTAGAGAGAACCAAGGATGGTGGGTGAGGACAGAGGAAAACAGAACATGAACCGGAGTGGAGGAATTTATTTTACATTTCAAACACACATCTGTAAATGAATGGCAAGGAATGCCTCTGAATAGCAGGTGGTGCTGCTCTACAAATCCTTACAAATTCTCAGATGGTTTATTTAGTGTTTGTTGACCTTCAGCTCAGATTATCAGGCCAGGGAGTGAGCACCTCTCACACCGTCTCAGGTGTCCAGTCATCTTGAGCATCAGTTGTGACAAATCTCTGTGTTTTCCAGTTGATATGATGACTAAAGTATTCCTGCTGTGTGCCCTCAGTGTGATTGCGTGGGTGCACCTCAGCTTGCCTTTTGTCCTCTTTCAAGAACCTGTCTGCTCACATGTGAACTGAATCATTAATGCAACCTAAAAGAAAGACTGACGCTTCCCAATGACTGTGTGAGTTTTCACAAATGAGTTGACAATAAATTGTTTGCTACATCACAGGTCCCCATATCTTCCACTGCGGTGACACAGTTTAAGATTTTTCGGCCACATGACCTATCATCACCTTAGAAATAGACACATTAAAGCTGCAGGGCCTCAAAATCAAAACAAGAAGCTAAATGCTGTGTAAAGCTGATGGGAACTGCAGAGTTGAGTTAGAATTCTCTGTGGGTTCAATCATGGCAAGCAACCACTTTCACATGTGATGCATTGTTAACATGAAAATATTGATTATAGCAGCTTTAAATGTCACGTATGAACTCTCATGTTGTTGGATAAACAGGCAGAACAGCAACTTTCAATTTGAAATTATAGGTTGGCAGCAGTCACACCATGGTGATAATATGCACTGTCACATGCGCACACAAGCACCATCTGTTCTTCTAGTTTATGCCTCCATGAGTGTTTAACATGGTGGTTGTTTGTGGGAACTTTGAACTGCAGCAGGTCAAATCAAAGTGGGTCAAACTGACTGGCTGACATCAGGCTTGTTTGACTCCAAATGCTGCACACAATAAATAATATTAGTAATACTTAAAGTATTAAATTAAATCACCATTAAACCTCCGACTGTTGTCATCTGCAGAAAGAACATTACATAAAACAAACAAACAAAAAAAAAAACCCCAGAGATTTGTGCTTTAATTTTCTAAAAGCCAACATATCTGGGCCATTAAATTTCAACTAGAGTCCTAATTGCTCTCCATTGAGGATAGCCATGCAATGAGTTCTTTAAATCTTTAAAAAATGTTGTGCACCTTCATTTAACCAGAACTGAGACTGATCTTAGCTCTGTCACACAAATTCTGGTAACTAACTACTCCTTGGCCCCTCTGAACTAGAACTATATGACTATAAAAGGAGAGACCAAATACCACTGATGTTTAGGATCCATCCAGTTCTGTGTGTGAGAGATAAAAGGATTTCAGTGACGAGTCGTGAATAGCTACTTCTCCTTTCCACATATAAAACAAACTGGTGCATTTTGATGAACATGAACAAAACTTTCTTTCTCTTTCAGACATTAATGCTAATAATTCATTTACATATAAGCACACTTACTGCTCCACAGCACCATCAGATAAACAAAACCTTCCTGTCGTCTCTACACCCTCCACCTCTGATTTGATTTTGAACGCTTAAAATGACCATTCATACATATACTACACATACTGTACATCCAAACATGTACAGTCTGTGTCGACAATCGTCAACAAAATGTCAAATAGCTGCCTCTTACCCATAGTCTCCATCACTGTCCACAGCTATGTCCACTCTGCACTTCAATAAAATGTCCTCAACGTGTCTTTTTAATGCTACTGCCACCCTAACAGGTACTCTGTGTTACTGTCAGCTGATTAAAGCTTCTTTGCTAAGCTGAAAAGGGTTTTCACTGCAACAGGAGACAGTGGCACATGTTGTCTCTGTGTGAACACTGAAATCTGACTTCTCATCGCTCACTGCTGCCTATAAAACCTCGGGGGGGGGGGGGGGGAGAAAAAGAGAGAGAGATTAGGAAGTATAGACGTCATCAGGCCATATGGAGTATTACAGGTCATGTGCTGGTGAAGGAGAGAGGGATACACTGCGCAATCCAAACCGCTGCTCTCTCACAGTGACACACACACGCGTGCGCAAGCTGAGTGTGTGACAGATGTATTGCTGATTGATTCATTATACTGACTTGTCTGGAGAGTGACACATGCTTATTTGAACATGAATACAGAGCAAAAACACTCTCACAATAAAACAAAGTGTCATGTTATGTCAAAGGATAAGTACACACACCTGCACAACAATGATTGCATGAGTGTACAAATGTGCTCTGTGTGTGTCTTGCAACAATAACTTCCTCAGTTTGCATGTTGTAACAGCACCCCAGTCACTGTGATTACAGTTTATCGTTACTGATGTTGCATCAGTGGTGAGCGTTGTTTTCCACACACCTCATTGTACTTTTCCAAACTTGCAAATTAAGTTAATGAGATTTTGGGGGTGAAATCCAAGTCGTTTGTTGTTTCAATTAGACTGTACAATTAGAGCATGACGCAGCTATTCTCAACATGTGGTTCAAGGCCCCCATAAGGGATCGAGGCATAAATGTGAGGGGTCATAAGATTTAAGAAACAAACTGATGAAAATACATTTCTGCAACACAGAGTCAGTCAGTTTTTTTCTCATTTTTTTCTCAAAACTCTTTTGTTAAACATTGGATAGTTTTTTCTCCTCAGGGTCACTTAAATGTATTTAAATGATTCATTAAACTTTAGCTGAACTGCACACTATCTATAGACAGCGACATGTTTCTAAGCATGGCAATATCTTCTTTTAAACAGCGACCCTGCAGTATTGCTGTTAAGAAGACCCCTCATAACGCCATCTTTGCTTGTTTACACTGAACTAACCAATGGTGGCATAATGTCGCCCCAGTGTGTGATTTTAGATTGCATGCTGGCATTCCAGAATCAGATGCGTGACATGTAACACAACAGCAGTGTCTGTCCCGCAATGCCGGCTTTCCCTTTAACGCAGATGCTGATTCAGCTCTATAACTACCTCCACTGCTGGCTTAAAGGCAGAACAACAATGCCCCTCATTCCCTGTTTGTATACAGCACGTCAAGGCTGAATAATGGTGCAACATTCCTGCCTTAAACAGGCTGTATATAAGGGGCTAATGTTGGTCTGTTTGTCTGAGACTTGAGATTTTCAGACTGAAATGTTTTAACAACTCTTGGGTTTTCAGTAAAATATCCCAACTACTACTACATGGATTGCCATGGAAGTCACGTTTTTAATCACTTTGGTTATCCCTTAACTTTGCATATAATCCCATCATCAGGTCAAAATTGGAATTGATACATTTTTCCACAGTATTGCTTTGACGTCAGTGTGTCAGCACATGGACAAGCAGACAGTGTCTCTGTTGACTTGTGAGTGATGACTCATATGTGCTCAAACTGTGCAAGTCACTACACATTTACCACAAGTCACGACACAATGACAAAAGTAAAATACTTGATGGAAAATACTGTATGGATGGTACTTTTAAACAGCAGGTGGTAGCTAGAAAAAAAAAAACATTTTCCACAAGCAACTGATGTCCAGACAGGCTGACTGACCATTCACTGATACACTGTTAATATATGTTTGTATGTGCATGCTGCTTTAAGGGCAGTGTGAGTCATGTGAGTCCTGTGGACAGTGGACGACCTATTAAGCCCCCTGGCAGAATAATTTACTGTAGTGGGGGGGGGGGGAGCGAGAGAGAGAGTATGTATGAGAGTGAGTGAGTGAGTTGTGTCACTGTATCCTTAAGTGGCATATTGACATTTCCACATTGAAGGGCAGCTGCCTCATTATGTTACAATATGCGGGTGTGTTTTTATGTGTGTGGTGTCTTTCGCAGCAGCTGAAACAGTTGCATCATGTCAGTTGTAATCTCTGTGAAGGTACCACTACTGTGTATACTCTGTGTAAAACAGAAACCAAATGACAGATCAACATGGTCATCACTAGAACCACACCAACAACATGGACAAGAAAAAATGTATAATTAAGTTTTGCTTACATTTGTGATAAACTATAGCTCAAGACTGGAGGTGAAACCATAATCAGAATCATATATTAACAGTGCCCTTTGAAATCCATAAAGCCTGTTTTTAACTGCAAAGAACACCACTCTCAAAATGGCACCATCATATTTTCCTCTATATCTTCCAGATCCGAAAGTGAACATCTTGTATGTTATATCTAGTGTGGTGTTAAATTGCTCTGTAGTCTCTGACCTTTAGACAGGCAACCTCCTCCACTGCAGAGTTGTCTAAACACAATCTACAGCATAAAGCAGCCTCTCAGTCCATATGAGCTCTTTAAGTAGTTATTGATCCCCAGCTGTGGATCAATAACTACTTCAATAACTCTTAAAGATGGTGGCTTGTTTTGTGACAAATTTCTGCTCATTTATATCATACATTGTACAACCTTTGTTTACCAGGAGAACTTGAGACAATGTGTGAGAATATGTAAAGTAGATTCTCCAGGTCATGTCCAATCTGTCTCTAAAAATCACATGGGATAGGAAACTGCTATCACTCCAATCACTCTGATATCGTTACATATCGATTTAGTGCCCTATTTACAGCCACCAGGAACATCAGCGCTGCAGGTTATTGGGAATAGTTTTGTTGATGTGTTACAAACTAATAATGTAATTTAATGAGTTTTGCTTGTCCTGACTCTTGAAAATGCTGAAGCATTATCTACAAGGCACACCACTATCCCTGCTTTAGGATGAGAACACTGAAAATACTGTCTGATCCCAACATTTTTTCAAAGTCTTGTCTCTGTCAGAGCAAAATTAGCAGAAACTCGTTATCAAAGGTTAGAGTATAAGGTTCTTTAGAAGCTGTGCAGATTGTGTGCAGATACAAAAGGGACCTGTGTATTTCCTAAAAGGGACTAAAAACAATTGGACACGATCAAATAAAAAGCTTATGTCTAATGTTCATTTTTCAGAATAAAAGACAGCAAAAAATATAAAATATTACATAAGTCACAGAGGTTGATTTTTTTTTCAGCATAACAACAGCAACTGTCCTTCAAGTGAAGATAATGTGGAAAAATCAAAGTTTTGTCATGACAACAGAAAAGTGTACCTGTGTTTTGGTAACAACTGCTCACAGACTTAAGTACTGATATGAGAGAGGAATTATATGCAGATACAGTCTGACAGAGAGATCACTAAATATAATCCACAAAACAGTTTTGAACATGTGCTATGATATAGTCTGACCATACTATAAAGCTACAGATACTGTTGCTGCCAGAAGCACAAAGGAGTTCAGAGCAAAGTTTACTTTGTGTTTATCTGACTTCTTACCTTCTTTATTGGAATAAACTGATGATTTCCCTTCAGCTCCACTCGTGCAGCTGCTGCCTTGTTTTCCAGCTGTCTGTCTTTGCCTTTCTGTGGTCGTAGCAGTGTGTGAGACAGAAGCAGGGAATGTACCTCTTTGTGCATGTGTCTGTGTGTTTTTGTTAAGCCCTCTAACCGCAAGGCAAGGTCACAGCAGAGAGAAACCTGGTCCCTTCTGCCATCTGCTGGTGGGAGCAACACAGGAGGAGGGTGTCTTTCATCACACCAAACCTCATGCAGCCTGAGGAGAAAAAAGATATTTAATTGGGCTCAGTCATACTGAATCAAACAAAAACTTGGCATGGCTACTGCATTTTACTTTTACACCTAATATTAACAGTAAAAAAGCAGTTTTCATCAAACAAATACATTTGCAACGGGTAAATGGTGGTATATGGTGGAAATTACTGTGCATTCAGTGACACAAAAAAATAAAAGAAGCAAGTGAACAAGTAAACTGGTAGCTATGGTACTGGAGTGAGATGCTAACTAAACACAATTAAACATGCAGTACACATACAGTATGAAATGACAAAGAGTATATTTGCCTTTGACTTACGGACCATCACAATAACAGCAGAGGAAAGGTGGTGCTGAGTGACAACCTTCTTACTAAAGTCTGGGTTTATTTCAATCATAAGTACATGGAAAGAACCAGTTACCAAGAAGCACAAACACTGAGGAACATCTGTTACTGAACATCATGTGTCTTATGTTGAATGAGTCCTCTGCTGTCACTATACTTATTGAAGCTCTATATAGCTATAGCTATATATAGATATAATAGCTGCTGTGTGTGCCAAACACTGTATATATGAAATATAGCTATGGTCCTGGTTGAAAGTTTGTGAACCCCTTGAGCAGTTAAGATTTTTCTGTTGTTTGACCATGATTTTCTTATTTTATCATCACCAGTTATATATGAAATGTCAGGTTTATGTTTATCAATTGCATGTACTTGTTTTGGGGGAACTGTGTGAGTAGCCAAAAAACTATGTGAAATATGGAATTAGTGAATGTGGAAAAGTAAGTGAACCCCCAGCTGCACTGGTAAAGTCAAGTAGGTAAAAGATTCAGGTGAAACACATTTGGGTGCTCAATTAATCAATTAAGCAGCTCAATCAAATGAAACATCCTTAGGAAAGGGTTTGGGCAGCACTGATTAAAAGAGAGAGAAAACCAACCAAACCACTGTAGTGCCAAGGTGTACCCACACAGATCAACAATGCAAAGGAAAGGAGACTTCCAAGGACATCAGGAAGAAGGCAGTGACAGCCCAGCAATGTGGGGAAAGCTATAAGACCACCATTAAGATAAGATAAGATAAGATAGACTTTATTTATCCCACTTGTGGGAAATTTACAAATGGAGGGCATTCAAAATGACTGCAACTCTGCCTAAAAGTGGACGCCCATCAAAACTATCACCAAGAAGCACCAGAAAAATAATAAATCAGGTAAAGGCCAAACCACACATCACCTCTAGAGAGCTGCAGAACTCTCTGGCAGCATCAGGGATAAATGTACATATGTCTACAATCAGGTGAAAACTGAATAGACATGACAGTCAGGGGAGGATTGCTAGAGGGAAGCCTCTGCTCTCAAGAAAGAGCAAAGCTGCCCGTTTAAACTTTGCCAGAGAGCACTTAGACAAACCAGAGGCCTTCTGGAAGTCAATTCTCTGGACAAATGAGTCCAAAATAGAATTATTTGGCCACAAAAGAAAACCCAACACTGTGTACCAAGAAAAGAATCTCCTCCTCTCAGTGTGGTTAGCAATGCTTCCAGATGGGTAAGTCAAGCAACAACACAACAAATATTCTGTTAGGTCTCCCCCACATCTGGACTATCTGTATCTCTGTAAGTTTTCATATTATAGTCAGATAGTCAGTCTAAGCTGATATGTAGTAATTGTTATTCATCTTAAGAACTCCATTCCACCCCAAGACTGTGAAGAAACTGAACATAGATTTAGAAATTAATAGTCAATATTCATATAGACCTTTTTCACAGCAGACATCTTTATGCATACAGTCTGACAGGGAGAGATCACTAAATATAATCCACAAAACAGTTTTGAAATATGTGCTATGATATAGTCTGACCATACTATAAAGCTACAGATACTGCTGCTGCTAGAAGCAATAGCGATTTAGAGTAAAGTTTATCGTGTTTATCTGACTTCATACCTCTTTATTGAATAAACTGATTTCTTCAGCTCCACCTCCAGTAGCTGTTGTCTTGCTTCAGCTGTCTGTCTTTGCCTTTCTGTGGGTCGGTGCAGTGTGTGAGAGAAGCAGGAATGCATCTTGTGTGTATGTGTCTGTGTGTTTTGTTAAGCCCCAACTGCAAGGCAAGGCCACAGCAGAGAGAAACCTGGTCCCTTCTGCCATCTGGGTTGTGGGAGTAAATACAGGAGGTGTCTTCATCACACCAAACCTCATGCAGCCTGAGGAGAAAAAGATATTTAATTGGGGCCCAGCTTCATACTGAATCAAATAAAAACTTATATGGCTACTGCATTTTTACTTGCACTAATACTACGCAAAAAGCAGCTTTCATCAAACAAATATATATATTTGCAACGGTAAATGGTGGCATATGGTGGAAATTACCGTGCATCCAGTGACACAAAAAACAAAGCAAGTGTCAAGCAAACTGGTAGCCACAAGTGGTACTGGAGTGAGATACAATGAAACACACTAAATATGCAGTATACATACAGTGTATGAAATGACAAAGAGATTTGCCTTTGACTACTTGGACCATCACAATAATAGTAGAGGAAAGGTGGTGCTGAGTGACAACCTTCACTAAAGTCTGGGCTTTATTTCAACTATAAGTATATGGAAGAAACTAGTTACCAAGAAGTACAAACACTGAGGAAACATCTACATTAAACATGGTCTTATGTTGAATGAGTCTCTGTTGTCACTATACTTATTGAAGCTCTATATAGCTATAGCTATATATAGATATAATAGCTGCCGTGTGCCAAACACTGTATATATGAAATATAGCCATGGTCCTGTTGAAAGTTTCAGAACCCCTTGAGTAGTTAAGATTTTTCTGTTGTTTGACCATGATTTTCTTATTATTTTATCATCACCAGTTATATATGAAATGTTGTATTTGAGTTTATCAATTGTATACTTGTTTTGGGGGAACTGTGGAGTAGCCAAAAACTAGTGTGAAATATGGAATTAGTGAATGTGGAAAAAGTAAGGAACCCCCAGCTGCACCAGAAGTTGGCAGGTGATTCAGGGTGGAAATACATTTGGGTGCTCAATTAATCAATTAAGCAGCTCAATCAAAATGAAACATCCTTAGGAAAGGCCTGCACTGATTAAAGAGAGAGAAACCAACCAACATCAGAAAAGGCAAAATTAATCAACAAAATGCAAAGGAAAGGGACTTCCAAGGACATCAGGAAGAAGGCAGCAGCCCAAATGGGAAAGCTATAAGACCAACACAGATAAGATAAGATAAGATAGACTATTTATCCCACTTGTGGAAATTTTACAAATGGAGGGGTAGCCCAAAATGATCAAAACTTTACCTAAAAGTGGACGCCCATCAAAACTAGCCTGGCATACCAGAAAATAATAAATCAGGAAGCTAAAACACATCACTTCTAGAGAGCTGCAGAACTCTAAGCAGACTAGGATAAATGTACATACAAGTTCACAATCAGGTGAAACTGAATAGACATGACATACAGTCAGGAGGATTGGCTAGAGGGAAGCCTCGTTCTCAAGAAAGAGCAAAGCTGCCTGCTTAAACTTTGCCAGAGAGTTAATTAGACAAACCAGAGGGCCTTCTGAAGTCAATTCTTCTGACAAATGAGTCCAAAGGAATTATCGGCCACAAAAGAAAACCCAACACTGTGTACCAAGAAAAGAATCTCCTCCTCTCAGTGTATAGTTAAAATGCTTCCATGGAAGTCAAGAACATAACAATATCTTTAAGTTAGGTCTCCCCACATCTGGACCATCTGGTATCTCTGTAAGTTTTCATATTATAGTCGATATCAGTCTAAGCTTGATATGTAATTGTTATTCATCTGGCAACCCATTCCACCCCAAGACTGTGGAAGAAACTGAACATAGATTTAGAAATTCATAGTCAATATTCATATAGACCTTTTTCACAGCAGACATCTTTACTTGTCATAGGAGGAAAAACCCAGGTGTTCTGAAGAACATTTACAATGGCTCTGGGATTCAGTCATCATTAGTGGTATTATTTACACCTGAGATTTTTCTACTGCGACATGTCAAAATGTCTTTCATGAAAAATGCCTATTGATAGGGAAAATTAGACAAAAAAATAAACATACAAAAGGTTTTTGCCATTTTAAAATAAACCATGTTCAGAACCAAAACTGACTGAGATCTAACAAAATGTTATATTAGTGGTTTGTTCATAGCAGACATTTTGTCACAGGAGGAACAGCACAGGTGTTACTACTGCTGTTAACGATGGCTCGGTTCTAGCAGGTTAAGGCAATGCAGAAATTAATCATATTATCACAGCCACCTGTGCTTGATAAGTCAAAATGTTGTGAAAAAAAGGTTTATACTAAAAGATGTACTCTAAAACTACTGTACTGTAGACTGCACCATTACTATGCCAACGATCAAGAAGCAATCAAATCAAAACAGCGAATATTTCCCAGCTTGGATACTTTTTACTCTACTCAGGAGAGTTGTGCTGTCAAATTTGATCCATTTGAGTCATTTTTATGTGCATAAGATTTGTGTATAAAACTAAACAGACATGTCTTCATATAATATTCTTCTTGCTTTTAGCTTTATTAGAATTTTCATTATAAATGAATAGAAACTCTCCATGTTTACAGATTAACTGAACTTATTACGACACTTGTGACTCTGTGACACAGAACTAGAGACAGTTTTATCAACTCAGCTATGTTGGTCTATACTGTAGTTGTTTTATCTCCCAGTCGTTTGCTGAAATCTAACATTTGTTGGTGTAGGAGTGTGTTGACATTTCCTAACTGCTGTCTCCTAGTCTTCAGATGGTTCAACAGAGCACTCATAGACACCAACAGAACACCATCACTGCTCTGACACTGCTCAGTTACCAATAAATCCTCTCTCCATGCTTCCTGTAAACTCTCCAACAGAGCCTTTATGTCCTGGTTGAACTGCTGAATCTCCTGCCAGTATCTGTCTTTGTTCCTCCTGGCTCTGCTAACATCCTCTGTCATCTGTCTGATGCAGAGATGTAACCTGCTGTTCTCCATGCTGACCTGCTCAAGTTTCACGCTATTGTCATAGATGCTCATTTCCACAGCTCTCAGCTCTGCGGCCTGTTTGTCGAGCGCGTCCAAGTAACTCGCTCGCATTTCCTCCAGCTCAGCCTTCATCCTCTCTTTAGGCTGAAGCAGAGAGCTGGTTTTCTCCTTCAACACCTGAATGAACAGCTCCAGCTCAGTCCTCCTGCTCCTCAGCTCAGCCGTGAGCCTTTTCAGTCTCTGGTGCCTGCTTTGCTCCTCGTTCCATTTGGCCTCCACTTCCTTCAGCATCTCCTCTTTCTCTTTCACCTCCTTCTGCTTCTCCTCGTTGCACCTTGTGATGCTCTCAGTCTTTGCATTGCACTGCTGTATTTCCTGATGGTAACGGACTTCTATTTGTCTGTACTCCACCTTGCACTGAGTCACGTACCTCATTAGTAAGTCAGCGTCCACACTCTTGGGCTGACGCTGCTGGAGCGCGGCCTGCTCTCGCCGCAGCTCCTCAAATCTACTCCTTGCGTTGCTGATGTCGGAGGTCATTTTCGCCACGTGTTCCTCCTGCTTCGTCTTCGCCTCCTCCAGAAGTCTCTTCAGCCTGCTCTTCTCCTCCTCAAGATGGCTGATGTTCTTCTTCTCTGTATCCATGTTACCGCACAGCTCCTCCTGATTCCTCTCAAACACACGCTTGTTGATCGTGTCGGCTTCCAGCAGTTCTTTGATCTGCTTGTCCATCTCTTTGATCTCCTTGCTGTGTTTCACTATGGAGGCAATGCGCTCCTCCAGCTGCAGCTTGGACCGCTCCAGCTGCTGGGAGACGTGGGAGTGCTCTGCCCTTACTTCGTTCTCCTCATCCTGCCGGCGCTTGAATATCTTATAGATTTGAGTCAGGAGGTCCTGACAGAGCAACCCTGATGCTCGACCTTCCTCTATTTTACCCTCCACTGTGGAAATTTCCTCTTTAAGACGCTGAATGGCGAGGCTGTACACTTCTCCTAACTCACACAACTCCTCCTTCAGCGTTTCTCTTTGTTGCCTCAGTTCATGATGCTTTTGGGTCTCTCCTTCCAGCTGTTTCTCAAACTGGCATCGAGATGCTGTCAGTCTTTGGAAATTGCTTTCTAGCTTGGTCATATCGGTAGTGAGCTCTCCCAGACGGTCACCGGCTTCTTGTTTCTTGTCGTTGACTCTCTCCAGCTCTCTTCTCCTCCTCCTGATCACTTGCTTCTGCTGCTTAATTTCCTCGTCTGTCTGATCTGCTTCTTTGGACAGGTTGTCCTTTTTCATAGTGAAAGCCTCTCTCTCCAGCACCATGTTTTGCTCCAGTGTTATTCTGTCCTGTTCGACAGCAGCGATGTGGGACTTCAGCTCCTTTATCTGTTCCTGTGTCTGATCCAGCTGCATTTGCAAGCCGTGTTTCATGGTGATTTGATCATTCAGAGCGGTAATTACCTCTTGGTGCTCAGCCTTCACTTGATCTCGCTCAGGGTATAGTGCTTCGTTTTGGCTCAAGAGGGCCTCCTGCCTCCTCACAGTGGCTTCTTGCAGCTGACAGACTCTGTTTAGGTCTTTGTGCAGCTGCTCGATCTCCTCAGCATTGGCTGCCCGGGCGGCTGCCACATCAGCCATGATTTCCTGGCTCATTCGTTCACGTACATTGTTAATCTGGTGTCTTAGCTTACTGTTTTCTATGGTTTCCACTTCTAAATGCTCATGGGCAGCTCGTCGGTCCGACTCCAGGTCAGTGATAGCAACAGTCATCTCTACCAGGTGGAGGCTGGCTTCAGGAGCGAACGGTACCCCCTCCTCTTTCAGCTGGTTGTCCAGTTCCTTTAAATGCTCGAGAGCAACCATGACGGCAGGGAAGTCGGGGACCAAGCAAGAAGCCATTTTCGTCAAATAAATATGTGTTTTGTTTTAGGTTTCTGGGTGTTTTATGCTCAAAAGCGCGTCTGCTGCTCGAAAGTTCAATTCGTTTCCCCCCAACGATAACTTGTGAGTACGGTCGCCATGGCAACAACTACCCCATCACGAAGAAGGAGAAGAAGACAGCATGCTACGGCGAGTCGGCGAGGCCACAATGTTGTTAGCAGTGTCTAACCGTCAGCTAACCTTGAAGCCAAGCGACTGCTTGCGCTTAATATGTAACTAACCACAAGAAACTAAGCTAAACCGTAGTTTAGACAAGTGACAGGCAGGACAGTGTGACTTCTGTGAAACATGGATGAACATGTATCATACGAAAGAGCCATTCGCGTCTAATGTCCTGAAAAATGTCACTGTATAAATGTTAAGCACTCAACAACGGGTTTGGTGCTTACCTGCAAGGAGGAGCATTCCTGTGAGGACGTTTGGAATCACCCTCGGTTCCCCAACGCGTGTATGAGAGCCGAAAACACTAGTCAGACGTGACTGGTATGACAGCTAACGCCAAACTGTGGGCAGCAGTAGACGAGTATACGCGCCTCGTTATTGCCAGATTTGAACATTTCACGTAAAAACGGTTGAAAAGGGGTCTCACGTATTTGTATGGGTTGCTGCATAGATATATGTTATTTATTCGGTATTTTCTCGAGAACTTAATGAAAACTCTCAGTCAGTTCCATGGAAAGAGTGAGCCGTACAATAACACCTGAGAGATAGGGTGTGATGGGGTGATAGACTGTGTTCTGCCCATTTGAACTTCTCTCTCCAGGTGGAAAATAGTAGTTCACAGTATCTTATTCCCTCCACAGTCGTCTTAAAAACACATTAGTATCTCTGGTTTCCTCTTCTTATAGATTCAAACCTGCCAGAAACATCTACACAGAGACTAGATTGACTGTCCTCTTGCTTTTAAGTATCTCTCAGGTACAGTATATGCAGCAGATTTTCTAGAAGCCCAACCAACCAAACCAACAAAAACTAATTTTCTTAGAATAAATAGATAAATAAATAAACATAGCTGTAACATTTAGCGGATTAACTTATGTGTTGATCAAAACAAAAATTAGTAGGCAACTATTATTAGAGCTGAATTGTTTCAGTCACTTTTCAAGCAAAACTGCCACACATTCTCTAGATCAAGCCTTTTGAATTAAAGGATTTTCTGCTTTTCTTTGTCATACATTATAGTAAATGAAATACGTTTGTTTTGTACAAAACAAACAATTAAAACCCTTTGAGCTCTGAGAAACAGAGATGAGCATTTTTCACACATATCAACTAATATAGATATTAAAACTATATTTTGACACTGGGACATTACAGTGTTCTAGTAATGTTCTACACAACATTACAGCAAGAAGAAATGTCCCTGCTGTAAAAGAGAAAACGACAAAAATAGAAGACAGAAAGTATCATAGTTAGAAAGTTATTTAAGCACAAATTAGTGGCGAGGATCTGTTCAACAGTAATACACTCAGAATTAAACCAGCACAATTTAAAACTTTTCAGAGTACAAATCATATTCATATTTGGGACATAAAGGCTTTCAGACATTTTAGCGGGATTTAACTATTTGAGCTGATGTTTTGCGGATTTATTGTTAACAAGACCTGGCAACCCTGACTCGTCGCGATGTGTTGTCGTCGGTCCACAAATAAAGACGTAAAGCACAGAAACAGAACAAATAGAAAGTGCATCACTAATTGATTGACTGGCATCCTGTTTGTTTTTATTAAAACCACAGAAAATGTTTGCACGCCTTTTGACATAGAAAGTGCCTGTCGTCGTTAACGTTATGTTGTTAATGTTAAACTGGCCAATGTTTATTGCACCCCAATGAAATAATTGGTGTAATTTTCCACGGGACGTCTTTTCTATGCGTCCCAACTCTTGCAGCAGTGCTGCAGCCAGCTTACAAGCTGCAGAAAAGGGCCACAGAAACATGGATCTTATCACTAAACCAAGAAGCAAGTCTATCGTGTGGATGTATTTTGGCTTGAAAGCAGATGAAAAGGGACAACCTTTGAACTCTGGCGAGGCCGTGTGTCGTTTATGCCGGAAAATAGTGCTTGCAAAAGGTGGAAATACCACGAATTTAAGAAGTCATCTGAGACGTCGACATCGTGCAGATTTCTTCGAGACCACTTCCTCTACGACATCAGGAGCGTTGTTTGAGGCGCCAGGTGATTTCCCACAAAATTCCGTTCTTTTACTGCACTCATGGACGTAAAGTGTGCATCAAATTTGAGTCTTACAGTATTGCCGCCATTGCAATTACTTCATGTGTCCTTCCCCTTTAAACTGGCTCTGCTGTGGAAAGGTGGAAAGAAATAGCCTGTGACCCTGTTTGTTAACATGCACACTCTTTGCTTATTCAGCACAGAGTAGACCACAACATATGTTGTTTTATCTTGCAGAATATTTAATGTTGTAACCAATGACTGTATCTATGAATATACAGTCAATGGTCGTAACATAGAATGATGTGATCGTATTTAATGTGTAACAGCTATGAATGCAGCATTTTATTCGGACCATGCATTGTCTCAGACTGTATATAATCAAGATAGTTACACTCAATCGTCGTTTGAGTAACACCAGTCAGTAAGTTTCTGACTAGTCAAACATATATTTCTTTTAACAGGAGGATATATTATGTCAAGTTCAGTCATGTATAATGTAATTTCCATGTCACATCAGGGACTCGGGAAAGATATTCTCATTCAACGCAGAGTGTTGATTTTCGCCATGATAGTCATACTACAAACATCTGGCAACCAACTAAAGATCCTTGTGTGCATGCGCACAAGAGGACACGACCCAAGTGCTGTGTTTTACGACAGTTTCATACCCCCCGTTGTTACCATGGCATCAGCTAAACAGTCCTTCACGCAACCCATTGGACGGAGCTGACGGTTAACAATTGGGAATGTTTTGTTATTAAAATATCATTTGTTACGGGAGTTGCTGGTGTCCCGCTGGTATTATTTAAGCAATATCAACCGAAAAGCGCCTCGGTCCTGACCGCATCACTGTCGTGCTCAAATGACGTTAAAGCACACCCTCGAGTATAATATTGCGATTATTCAACTATTACCAATAAAGTAAAATGTATAATCAAAATCTGTTCATGTTGAGGAGCAATTTGCTCTCAAAATTAAAAGGTTTTGACGTGTTTTTCCCGTTTCCATGGAAATACATGGGGTCTGACTAATAACTGGAACACAACCAGTCACGTCAGTGGTCTCCTATGTGTAATGGAACCAAGTTTACCACTACGGCAAATAATCAGACCGTTAGTAACGACCTAGCAACAGAAATGATTTTCTAGTCCCAGATGAGTAAACTCTGAGCTGACGTTAATGCTTTATCGAGGTCTCGGACTCAACAGCTTACTGCACAAATAAATGCTTACTTTTATCAACCACGTTATAACAAAGACGCTGCATTTATTTACTCACACAGATGTAGCTTCTGCAACCGCAAACTTTTACATACATTTTAAGTTATAGCACCGTGTCACCGGCACAGCTGATGGAGAAAGCCGAGGCGCTTTGCTCAAATGACGTTAAAGGACACCCCCGAGTGTAATCTTGCGATTATACAACTATTACCAACAAAGTAAAATGTATATGGCGGAGTAATATTTGTAGTGATGAGTAAGGCGTGCTGTCATGCTGATTTGAGCACGTTCTAAATGTCTTGTTGACCAATCAGATTGCTTGGTCGGAACTACTTGTTGTATAATATGTCGTAAATAACGGTTCTGCGTTTGGTGCGACGATTTACCAGTCTAAGCCGCCATCTTTAGTGTTTTAAAACCCCCTTTTATGAACCAGTTTCTTCAATACAGATGATGGTGACTGCAGTATAATCGCCGTATAGCACCCTAAGCTGACTACGTGAACGGTATCCATCCGCTTTGTTGACATGGCCAAATTTTAACACCTGCTGCGCTGGCCGCAGTGTGTCTTTACTACCCTGACAGCTGATGGAGCTAACAGCTAACATTGTGAACACAGACCAGAGGGATTCTCGTGAAAATCTGAAGTTGTTTTGTTCCGATATGACAACTAAAGAGGAAATAATTCCGAAAAAAGAGAATGAGTCACAAGAGGAGGAAGAGTGTGAGGTAAATACGGACATTTCTAGACATGCAGTGGTATCAGATTTGGAGCTGGATGAACTTGAAGACAGAAGCAATGAAATAAGTAAGGTTACAAAGAAGCAGACCACATGGGCTGTGAACTGCTTCAACGGCTGGTTGGAGTCTCAGGGGCTCCAGGTGGACCTGACCGCAGTGGAGAAGCCTGAGCTGAACGGGCTGCTGAGACACTTTTATGGATCAGTACGGAACGGCAAAGGAGAGCTTTATGGAATTGCCAGTTACATTGCACTGAGAGCCGGACTGAACCGTTACTTTAAAGAGCCTCCTGTCAGCCGCCCCGTGTGCTTAATGAGAGATGCTGAGTTCACCTCAGCCAACAAGGTGTTCTTGGGTGTGCTCAATAGAATTAGGAAGTCTGGTCGAGACATAATATCACACCATCAGGCACTGTCACCCAATGATATTCGCATCCTAAGACACTCACAAGCAATGGACACCAGCACCCCAAGGGGACTTCTGAACAAAGTCTGGTTTGACATACAGGTGCATTTTGGCCGCAGAGGGAAGCAGGCCAACAGGAATCTGAAGCCAGATTCATTTGTAATCAGAAAAGATGAGAGAGGACTGAGATACTGCTCTTTAAACTTTGCTGATGAGGCAAAACCGTGTAACGAGAAGGACCGATGCTCCATGTTTGAGAAGCCGGGCAGTGAACACTGTCCCATTACTTCTCTTTTAAAGTACCTAGGCAAACTCCCCTCCAACGCAGCTGCCCTTTACTTACAGCCCAAGAAGGAGCTAACAGATGATATGTGGTACAGCCACGTCCCCCTAGGAGTGAACTATCTGGGCTCAATGTTAGCTCGCATGTGTAAAGAAGCAGGAACATCTGTGATCTACACCAACCACTGCATCAGAAGCACACCCTTTCAGCAACTGTGTGACGCAGGACTGGAGAGGAGAGAGATTATTACTGTCAGTGTGCACAGGTAGGATTAGTGTATTCACCTGCTGCCATCTTAATTTACACTTGTACCCATTTCACCTGGTCAGACTATGTAAATGCTATATTTCTAACAGGTCTGAAAGCTCCCTCCAACGTCACCAGACAACTTCTCACAGGAGCCGTGAGCAGTGGAGCGAGATATTGCCAGAGAACAGTTCAGATGGTCCAGCAGGTCTGCTACCAGACAAGTGCGCACCTCAAACAGAAGTTCACTCAAGCACACACATTCTGCACCACTGCTGCAATGGATTCACTGTTTTAGTAACCACAGGCTGAGTGAAATATTCAGATAAATGTCTAAAGAAGTCAGAATGAACGAACGTGATGCTGGATACAAAACTCTAAAGAAACATACATCTCTCTCTATGGGGGAATAAAATAAAACTCACTGGAACAGACTCAAAGCTTCTTTACCTACTGTGTGCACTGTGTGTGTTTGTATTTACTATAATGTAATTTATCCAGTTACATTTTAATGCAGTGACATCCTCCAAAGGCCCTGTCTGTATTTTCCCATGTGTGCGTGTGTGTGTGTTTCCATAAGATGTATTTCCATATTTGACAAATCATTCTTTTATTTTCTAGGTTTGGATCTCAACCATGAAGAATTTTTTGAGGATGTTCCATTTCTCCAGAACGCTTCAAACCAGAACTACGTACCAGATGCGGTGTTGCCACCCGGGGATCCGTGGCTCCATGGCGGCCCCTCCCGGGCGGTGCTGTCCCTGCCCTCCTGCCTGTGCCTGTGCAGGGACATTGGCTCATCTGGTCCTGGATCTTCTGGCTCAGAGCAGATGGGAGAGATGAAGGTGTATGCCAAGTGTCACCTTCAGCAAGGCGTCATGTTTGGGCCCTTTGTAGGAGAAGTGTACAGGGGACAAATGCCGACCAACCTCAAATATTCCTGGGCTGTAAGTAGACTGGTTTGAGTCGACATAAAGAGGTTTAAAACCAAGTTATTAGAGAAAATGCTGCTCTTTTGTGCTATAATGACATCAATCCACTTAAAATCCATTATGTATTTTGTGTTGATAAACCAAGCAGAAATACCCATATAGAATTGGTGAACATAGTTGCTATAGACATTGCTTCCATCTCCAGATTAGGGATGATGCTGCTTTCATCTACATTGATGCTTCTGATGAAAACAAATCCAACTGGATGAGGTGGGTAGTTTGTGCTGATTTAAGTCATATTTCCTTTCTCCCTGTTGTTTTATGTGTTTTTTGTAGTGCTCATTTGTACTTCATTTAGTCTTAATTACAGAATTTTTTTACTTTACTTTTTTACTTTGTTGGTCACAGTGACATTCTGTATGTGCTTGCCCTGTGTTTTAGGTATGTAACATATACGAGCCATGAAGAGGAACATAATCTGATTGTCTTCCAGTTTTACCGTCACATCTACTACAGGGTTTCCCAACCCATCACAGAGGGTACGGAGCTCAAGGTTTGGATTGGCAAGGATTATGCCTCCCTGCTGGGCCTAGGGATGGGTGAGTTCTGTCCCACTGGGTTACTGTTGTGTGATAGATACAGACTAGTGGATCCAGTAGATCCACTGAATTAATTGTAATAATAATTCCTAAGGTAACTTGCCAATATCCTGTACATTTGTTTTTGTTGGGGCGATGGCAGGTGACAATGTGAAATGTGAAGTTGGAGACAAAGAGACAGCTCTGCGCCTCCTGCAGGACATCCAATTGGTCACCCTCCCAGAGCCCAGCAGCACCTCCCTTTGGTCAGATCACAGCCAATCGCAGAGCCCCATGCCTGTCATCAGTGACGTGACCACAATGTCAAACCCAGACACAGCTAATGATCCAGGCGGGATTTCTGGCTCCAGCTTCACCTCCACTTCCGCTGTCTCCTTCCCATCCCCTAGCTATGATTTTATGCCTGGCACAGAGAGACTGCTGAGTAACCCAAACGCCACACCGAACAGCCCATGGTACTTTTTTGGGTTCGAGCCAGACCCAACCGGTCGGCCTCTGGACCGGAACACTGTGGTGTGTAAACTGTGTGGGGACCTTGTGGGCTGTCCTGGGGGAGCAGCGGACCTCCAAAACCATCTGACCAACAAGCACCACATCAGATCACGGGACGGTAACAAGGATCGGAGTCTCCTGACAATAGGTAACTGTTCATGTCTACCGCCTGTTTGCATCGCACAGTAGATATTATCACTGCTCATGTTTCTTATCCAGTTGGACTTAATATTGCAAATAAAGTGTTAGTATTAATAAAAGGAATGATGTCCACAATCACACATATTTTAGTGAGTGTTTAGTGAACATTTGCTGATTAGTGCTAAATACAGCTGAGGCTGATGGGAATACATTACAGGTATTTGGTCATAAACTTAAACACTGGGCAAATTTTAACCTGATGACAGAGCTAGGTGACCAAAGTGGGAAAGAAGGGATGACCAAAGTGATTAGGTATCATCTTGGAACCACAAATGTCTTTACCAAGTTCTGTGCCAATTAATCAAGTAGATGTGGAGATATTATACATGTCAACCTTAAGGTGGCACTAGAGGAAAAGTCAATTGGTTCACAAAAGTTTGTAGGATTTATCATCTAGGGACCATGAACGTCTGTACAAAATGTCTGAGCAATCCATTCAATAGTTAGTTAGTTAGTGAAATATTTCAGTCTGGACCAAAGTGGTGAACCAACCGATCTATCAACTGACTGATCATCCAATGCTGCCACCCATTAATCTTAACTCACTGTTTTTTTTTTTTCAACAGGTCAACAACGCTCTCAGCCAGTGATGATTAACAGTGGTCTGGTGAGCACGCTCCCCCTGGTCTTGTCTGCCCAAGTGACCGAGGCCATTGCCAACTTTCTCATCACAGACCTCCAGCCTCCAGCACTGGTAGAAGGGGAAGGCTTCAAACAACTGATCCACACCCTTCTGCCTTCCTGCAAGGAGCTGCCGTCACCTTGTCAGCTCGAGAACTTCCTGAAAGAACACCACACCAAAGGCAAGATAAGCCTGGCTCAGCTGCTGAGGAGGAAAACAGGAGGCGGAGATAATGACGAGACATCTGACTACACTGCTCCCATTGAGTTTGAGCCCAGGAGACGCGGGCGACCTCCCAGCCAACGGAGGGAAGTACTTCACTTTGTCACTTTAAGTGTGGACGTTTGGTCCCACCACTGGCAGGGCAACACTGAGAAGTATCTCACTCTCTGGGCACACTACATAGACTCAAATTTTAGTTTTCAGAACCTGGCCCTGGCAACCCAAAGACGGACAGAGAGCAGGTTGAAAGACTACACCCTTCAAGCAGTGGAGGCCCAAGTGAAAGTAATGGCACAAGAGTGGGGAATCTCCCAGCCCAGTCTGGTCCTGCTGGGAGGTGATGGAAGGAATAAGATGAGGCTGGGGCCGATAAAAAGCGAGAAAGGTGGAGAGGCTGCGGGAAGTGTCCCTCACCCGAACTCAACAACATTTCTTGAAAGGGATGACTCTGTGTCACCTGAGGAACCACATGGCTCCGAGCACGGCCACTCCAGCGAGGGACTACCATCTGTACCCTGTTTTTTCAGTGCTGTGCAGGGCTGCATTGAGGAGGTGATGTTGCATCCTGTCATCTCCAAGACCCTCTGCCAATATTCTGCTATTCTCTCAACCCTGTTCCTGCCACCTGCTCAAAATAGAAGCTCATATCAGCATCATGTTGAGAGTCTGTTGCAGACCCTGACGAAACAGGAACAGGCAGAGCTGAAGTCGTGGGCTCATAGTCGCCCAACATGGAATAAGCTGTACCCTCTACTGAGCACGCTCATCAAACATAAAAGCCTTGTCTCTGATATAATAAAAGAGATTAGAGGGGAGGGCTTGTCGAAAGAAGACACTGCTTCAGAAACCAGTTCATCCGGCAGCTGCCTCGCAAACTCGTCCTCCAGCATGGTCACAATGCGTTCTGAATGGAAGGTCCTGGAGGAGCTGTGTATGGTCCTCAAACCTCTGGATGTAGCGTGTCGAACCCTTGCCAAGGAGGCCTTCCCCCGTCTGTCCCTAATCAAACCGATTCTCATCGGCCTGCTCTCCCGCCACCTCGTGTCCCGGCCAGGAGATTCGTCATCCACCTTAAAAGAGGTGAAGAGGATGATGAGGCAGAACTTGGCGAGCTGTTACAACAACCCTGTTGTCAACAGGGTTCTGTGTGTGGCATGTTCCCTCGACCCTCAGTTCCATGGGCTGGGCTTCATGGAGGAGAAGGTGAGTCAGGAAGTTGAAATGAAGGGAAGTGATTAGTGAATAGCTGGGACCAGGTATCACTTGAATTCACTGCTGGTTGGTTTGCCATGAAATTTTGTGCAGACAGGATGAAGTCAACTGACTTTCCGCTGCAGCATCATGTTTTGACAGCTATTGGCTGCATTGCCATTTGGTTAGTTTTTTTCCCGTCAGGATGAATTGGAATAATTCTGGTTGTCCCTTAATTTTTTATGTAACACCATTATCAGGTCGAGATAGTAATTTCTCTCTCACGTTGGTTTATGACCAAATACCCACAAAACAAACATTCCCAACAGCCTCAGCTGTACTTTGTTTTTAGTCACTTATTAGCAAATATTAGAATGCTAACATGCTAAACTATGATGGTGAACATGGTTAACATTACACCTGCCAAACATTGGCATATTAGCATGCTGCCAACCTAGATTCTAGAAGTCTTGTTGATACTACTACAATATGATAGCTGATTTTTGGTAGCGAAAACTAAATGTGTTCCATTGCTTAGAACATCCTGTTGTACATTTAACAAAGAAGCCATGGCACAGGTTGTTGTTTCAACAAATGTGAACATACAAGGACCTTGCATCAGTCTAAAATTGCTCAAATTTGTTTTTAAAATCAGGAAGTGTCTCATAGGATGTCAGCTTAATGTACTCGACATTTTTCAATCCTCTGTGTTCTGGAGACGTTTCAGTTGACCAAAACATTGAGTTTTGAAATGTTTCCCTATGAATAGCACACATCACATAAAGCTTAGCCACACAAACTCTTTTGGGAATTCTGTTTTGTTTTTGCACAGAAATAATGAGATATTACTGTTTTCCTGCTTATGTCCATCTCTTTAGTGTTTGTGTTTGAATGTCATTCAAAATGACATTGACTGTTATTTTGATCTGTTGTTAAAAAACTGAACATTAAATAATTTTGTTGTGATTACTTTCTAGGAGCAGACAGCCACTTTTGATTGGCTGAAGAAAGAGGCTGTCAGGATCGTGAAGGAGGACAGGAAGAGGAGCCAAGGTAAGAAGCAAAGCCAGAGTAAGAGAAGCCCCTCCCCTGGGTCACCGGAGTCAGAGGGCGACTATGTGCGGAGGAGCAAGCGGCTCAAAGAATCCCGTCCAATCAACTTCAGAGAGATCGAAGACGAATATGAAGAGAGCGATGTCGGAGAGGCCGATGAGAATGAGTCAGCAGACCCAGGCTCTCAGGGCGGGCTGTCTGGAATGGAGTTTCTGCTGGGAGACCTGTTCTGCTCTGCCCCCCAAAGCAGGCAGAGCTCTGTGGAGGAGTCCATAGACATGGAGATGTCTGTCTTCAGAGCTGACAAGGGGGCCTCACTGGGAGTGGAGCCTCTGCAGTGGTGGAGGACGAAAGCAGTACAGTTTCCACTCTTGGCCACAGTGGCGCGGGCCTATCTGGCCGCCCCTGCCGTGGCGGGTAATGCTGCGCAGGACTTCGTTCAGGAAGGAGCGGGAGCCACATACAGGAAGAGAGCCAACATTCCACCAGAAAGTTTGGACACAATCTTGTTTCTGCACCACAACCACATGCCCACCTCTGACACTGGACAAATAGCAGTCAGGAATGATGACAAAAACAGTGGGATTGAAAAGGTTCCATGAACAGAGAAACACACACACAACATTCATTCCTTATTCACAAGCTCTGAATTTAACACCGTTACATGCCAAACACTTACCCTTACCTAGATTTAAATGTGATTACTGCCATAAACCAAAGCCCCAGCACAAAGTTAGCATGTTGGGAAAAAAGAAGCTGCACAATGTCCACAGCTGGGATAAAAACAAGTTGTTGAATCAGTGTAAAATCAGTGCATATTACGGAGAGATGCTCATTTTTGGGGGATCTTGGCTATTATAGATATTGGATTGGAACAGCCTTAAACAATCTCAAGTTTTATTGATTGAAAATGTTTATTCAACCTTAACTGTCTTTAAGGTCATATATATATATATATAGCTATATATAGCTTTGGACTATTCTACTACTGATTTACATTTTGCTGCATTTTATTAATTAAGCATTTTGTAGTACCTAGTGCCTTACCTTGTTTTAATACACTAGATGGAAGGGTATTCCTTTTTTTTATCCTTAATGCCAAATTTTAAGAAACATAACTGTGATTACGAGCGTGTAGGAAAGTCCTTCATGGTAGTATTGTGTAAAAGTTCTACTGTGCAACTTTACTTTTGCATTATGACTTGTACTTCATGTTGCTAATCAGTAGATAATGAAAGACATCTCTAAACGTTGAATGTTAGATCACTTCATGCTGCTTTTTCTCATGTTACAGTAGGAATTCAACAGTTACGTAGGTAAATTAATGATGGAACTTAAATCATAAATGAAGAGATCACTGAAAAAGGATCCCAGGAAAAAACAACCTGACACTTGCTGAGAATAAAATGTGCCATCTCATTTGCACTGTAGAGAAACAATTGTTTATGCCTTGTTATTGTAGATCTGCTGTATTTCAGAAGGTCATTTGTTACCTGTGTAGTGAAACCTAATAGGTTTTTTTAAGTATACTGCACTTTTCACCGCTACATTATACTGTATACTGATAAAACAATGGATGAAGTGTATTAGCACAATGTCTGTATTGTTTTAGGCTGTGATGTTCTTGAATCTTTGCATATTCTTGTACATGCAGAACTATTATTGTCTTACTGTAACATGAATATACCTGTTGAATACTCAGAATAAAACTATTACCATATGAGCAGTTCATTTACCAATTCAATCATGAAAAACATACTGTGTAGAAATGTAGTACACAGTATACTGTTTAGTACTATTCTGCATACTGTGGTTATATATTCAGTATAAACATACTGTATATACAGTACTGCATATTACATTTCAGTAAAACACAAACATTTACATTTAATAATGCTTTTTTTTTCTATCAACACATCTTTGATTATACAAATGATTTAAAAACATATGTATCTGTTCTCACAAACACTAAAAAATCTGAAATGATCAGTGCACTTGGATAAAAAAAAAAACACAAGTTATTCAAAATTGTGCCTGTGTTATGTTGTGAACTCTGTTTTCTAGTTCAAAATGAACAGAAACAGACAGGAAAATGTAATAGACCCTGAAAAGTAAAACTTCTAGACAGAGACTGGAACATCTGAATTATTATCCCTCTAGAACTTGGCTTCAACCGAGCCATGAGCAGCTTCAGCCTGGACGTTGTCCTCTCTGTAGCGGGTTAGTCTCCTACAGTGGATGAAGATGTAGGCAGGATGGACAAACACCAGCAGAGTGAGGAGAGTCAGAGCAACGTCCACCTGCAACACATCAAAACATTATTTATTTACCATTATCACACAATGTCAGTCTAATTTTACATGCGGACTGTGTTATATTTTGACAGAAGCACAAACTTGTATTCTTGCCTGGATGTGTCCTGCGCACGGTCAAAATATCAGCCTGGTATAGCCAGCTTTGATATTCAACAAAGGTTTCTTTTGTAAAACAACAACTTAAACTTTCTTGAGCACTTACAAAAAAGGGGTCTCCACCAAGAGCTCCTTTGACGAGGGCAAAGCAGGGGTACTGCAACAGAGAGATGACAGCAGAGATGGACATCACCAGGCCATACAGCTTCCCAAAGTGACAGGCTGGAAAACTGAGAGAGAGGGAGACATGTCACTTCCACAGGTATGTCTGTAAGTTGCGATGTTGTGGATGGGCAACAACAAAGGAATGTAGAGAAGAAAAGCTTTGAATCATCACAGTGGCTCTGTCCAGTGTCACTTCCCCTTCACCAACCACATAATGTTTATCATGTTTGCTTTTTGTGACATTGTCAGAAGTGTTAAATTATTCGAGGCTGCAGCTGGAAGTGTCTTTCAGTCAGTGCTGGTGATGGTTAACTTCTAACCACCATTAGTCTCTGCAAATGCATTTGTTATATGTGGCATCTATATGGCATAGGTGAAGTTCCTAAAACACCGACTACACTTTTGTGTATAAACGGTGGAGTGCTCCTTTAAGTCACAATTACATTATGTATGCTGCATCTGTCAATTACACATGTATTTAAACTACTGGTAGTATTAATTAAGTGTATGTGTTGCACTTCCAGTAGCATTCCAGCATTTATGATGGCCTAATCTCACAGTAGTGAAACATATTGATAATTATTGTAAAAGAATTTCATAATATGATATAAAATTATTATTGCCATATAAAATGATGATATGATTTCCTGGAAAAATAACAAATGGTAAAATAAATGTTTGATATATTAATTTCCTGCTTAGATATCATGATACACTGCAGACAGAGGTATGCAGTTCGCAAGTTGGATTTAGTTAAGTCAGATTTGATCAATATAATTGTTTTCAGCCTCAGATTTGTGAACTGTTCCACTGTTTGGCAAGTGTTTGTCATGTTCTGACCATAAAGAAAAGTTTAAAAACCACATCCTCCATCCACAGCCTTTAAACTGGAAAGCAATAATTATTTGACATTTATTGTGATAACACTTTTGGCTATGTCTCCCTGCACTAATACAGAAGTTAAATTTAGCGTGCCTTCAAATTTACTGAGTCATGAACCTCAACTCTTAGAAAATTAGGCAAGTTTACACATTTGCTTAGTTTGCTGATCTGTATGATGGGTCATGCTTTACATATTGGTCTTCATCCTGTTACGGCTGTATGTTTGTGGTGCTCTGTCCTTTTCCTGTCTTCCCACTAGCTCCACCCAGGTGATACCTGATGAGCCATCAATGAGCTACACCTGGCATTAGTGAAGTGCTTAAAAGCTCCTGTGCCAGTGTCAGAAGGCAGAGGCTCCTAGTGTGGGACTGCTGGACATGTTGCCTCTCAGCTTGTTTTTTTTTTTTTTGTGGTGTTGTGTTTTGACTTTGTGTCTCTTATAGTCTTGGTTTCATCTTCATTATTTGATATGTTTGTCTTTATGTTAATAAATGCCATGAATTTGGCTGTTTGTAAGATGTGGCTGATTTGGGTCAATGGTGGAGTGTTGTGCGCCCCATAGGGCCAACCAAGGTATGGGACGTAACAATCCTATATCCTCCCTCACACAAACTCTGTGCTCCTCAATATTTGACATTTTAGACTATAAGTGAGTTTTCGAGCAACAGTGCACCTTAGAGAAGTGCAAAGACACCATCTAAAACACTGCTAAATTATGTAATACTTAGAACATCATACAGACATACTGCATGCCAATCATAACATAACTGCATTAGCAAAGAAAGACACTAAATTGCAACGTTGTTTAACAACACAACACATCAAAGACCATCAAGTCATGTCACTGTCAGCAAGAACCAAACACTGTGGCCTTAACCAAGTTGGTGTTCTCTGCAGGGCTACTGTGTTTTCAAGTGTTTCTTTTATTTTGCCCCCCCTGTTAGCACATGTAATAGCTGCTCACGCGATGCTAATGAAGGCTGCATTTCCACCATAGAGGAAGGAGCGATTGAGGACTTGCAGAGCAAAGGTGAGATACTGCAGCGGGAGGAGAGGAAGGGAGGCGCACACAGAGAAGAGCAGGCACTGCAGGGAGGTCAGGAACAGAGACAGAGAGGAGGAGCGCAGGTCCGCCTCCTGCTCTGTTTCTCCTGCAGGAGGGAACATGGATAAGAAAGAGTAAAATAAAATTGCTCTGTTGCATGCTCACAAAACATACACACACACACAAACATGCACCAGTCGTTGATTTACCGTGAGCCAGAGGCTTTCCCTTGTGTCTGTCCATGATGAGTCCATTCCAGGGAGCACACAGCACTCCACACAGCTGGGCCATGGCAAAAGCATTAGTGTACTGACTTACTGAGGGAGACACAGTGAGAAGGAAACAGCCACAGGGAGAAGTAGAAAAGGGAGTTGGTGTTAGATGGTGATAAGGAGCAGAGAGAAAAGGTCAGTGAGGGAACAAGCAGAAAGCTTTAAATCAGTTAAAAATCAGTTAATACGTGTGATAAAGAGGGTTAGTTAGTGAACTTTATAATCAGTTACCCAAGTTGGGATCATCATTAGCCAGGCGGCTGAGCATGGGGTTGAGTGTGCCGATGAAGAGGTAGTGTCTCAGCTGCATGATGGACAACCACAGCAGGTGCCACAGGAAGAACCAGGACAACACACAACTCTGGAAACTTGCAGCTAAATGCATGAAAATTGACATGACATTTTCCTTTCAACTGTACTGGGTAATAATCCTACTAAGAGGATGTTTTTTTGGAAATGTAAGATAAATTTGCAAAGTTGCAGTTACCATTAGATCAGGGAGGGCTGGTAGTCTGCAACAGTACATTACATTATTCATTATTCATTATTCATCATTTTCTTTATCTGGCAGATTGGGTGTGAAATGATGCAGATTTTGACTGGTTAGATATTGAAGCATTCAGTCTGGGTAAACCATTAACACTAGCTAGTCTTCCATTTATCTTGAATCTGAGGGAATCAGAGGCTGCAGATGGTAATTTAATTAATTGGTAAGTCTACACTGAAGCTCTGAGATTTGATTAAAAGATGGGAAAAAAAGATCTGATGTTAAGGCACCAATTACCCTAATACAAAAAACACAGATTTTCCTCTGGGAGTGGCAGATAATTGCAGTTTTCACTGTGGGAAAATGCTCGGGGGTTTTCTTAATGATATCCAAACCATGTTTATGAAATAAGACTGTGCTGTACTGTACTGTATCTGCTCAGCACTGGTTTAAAGGAATAGTTCACTGTGATTCCATACATTCTTCAAATCTGTTTTTTTCAGTTCCAAACTAAGCAGGAAATTCTCCATTGAATTGTTCAAAAACTTCAGCAGTTAATACAAGATTGCATTCCATTGCCATGAGAAAAAACAGAAGAAGACTGCTTGCTAATAGACAGTGGACAGAGGTAGATCTGTCATTTGAAGTTGTTTCTGTATTTGTTTTCTGCTCCATGTTTCTCAAGTGCCACTTTAAATACATTATGATTGAATTGTGTCATCCAACCACGGTCTCCACACCTGGCACTGTGGATGTTTAGAAGATGGGAGGATGAGGATACGTACCTTTTCCAGATTCTTGGGTCTCTGTCCTGTCATCAGGTCCTGCTGGTGTGTTGTCCCTCCCACTAGACTCCTGAGAAACCGTCATTGCACTGTCCTTCATCTTTTCAAACTGCTCCACATTGTAAGTGTTGGCCTTTCCACAGTTCACTCTGAGGATCAGGAAAAGCAGACGTACAGTATATATCTTAAATAACCTCAGAGAAAATAGCTGCTCCAAAATTTTTGTAATAATCTCACCCGTAAGTGTAGTATTGTGGCCGAGGGTATGGGATGTGGTTTCTGGGCATCAGCAGGAAGGTCCTCATCAGGTGTATGATGCTGCAGGAGGACAAAACAAGGAAGGAGGAGCGGAGACAGATTCCCTGTTCATACAGAACCTGGAAAGCAGAGGAAAAAAGATTTGGTATAGCAAGGGAACAATTTGAAATACAGACAGAACATAGATGAACAGCTTCCCTGTTTTACCTTGATGATAAGAAACACAGCTGAGGAGGAGTCAAAAGCACCGTTGTAGAGGGTGATGATGGTGGAGCGGTGACTCGTAAACAGGTTGCCCACCTTCCAGACACGCACAGTCACATCAGTGCATCAGACATACAGTATGTTTCTATGCTAGGTACAGTATACAGGACTACTATGGGGTATTCACCTGCATGTTTGTTATAAGGAGCAGAATTCCTCCCACAGCGATGCAGGACAAGGCAGGAAAAAGCAGCTCTGAAAACTCTGTGGGGCAGTGTAGGACAAACTCATCACACATTATTATCTTTCAGACATGAAATGATTTTCTTCATTATGTAATTATGACATAATTGTAAACTTATTCCCTTTCCTTTCACTTGATTTGTGCTAGAACCACAGAGAAGTCAGAACAGCAGAGAAGTTAGGAGGTTAAGCTCTGGTGATCAGTTAAACCGTTACTGTGTATTCTAGCAAGACAGCTACAAAACTGTTTGAAACAAACTCTTACTGTGGTACTGATGTAAATGGTTCAGACAGCTAGATGAAAAGTAGATTTTCAGTAGATAATTAAAAATTAAGAATTAAATATTGGTTTAATATGATTAGAGCATGAATTATGTGCTGTAATAATCTCGGTTGTGCGGTTTTTACTGTACAAGGAGCCATTTGGCTAACTTTAGACTAAATAACTGCACCAAGATGATGTATATGCAAACTGTAACTGGACAAAATTTCATTTCACAGGTTGTGCACTAAAATTGCTTTGAGAGAAATGGGAGAAGAATCCAGAGAAATAGGAGTAAAGACCTGCTAGTTATCCAACTAATTACCTGGTGAGCAAACTTCCCTGCTAACTTCATTCAGATATTCTAGCTATTAAGTTCATATAAAAAAAACAATGTTCCAATGCTTCAGTGCATAAGTAATGGTATTTGTTCTGGAAAGAGAGTAGTGTATGTTTAAAATGGCTGGAATTGTGAGAATTATGGGAAGAAGAAATGAGCGGACACTATGATGACACAGAGGTTAGTGGTGAATCAATTCACCGTTCCATTTCCTGAATGTAAACTACATTATTTATACATTATGTCTGAATGAGGTGATGTTTAAAAAGGTTAGGGAACAGCTTGAAATGGTTACATGATGGTATATGATGTACGTTGTGTATGATTGTGTGTATGTTTGCGTGCAATTACCTGGACTGGAGAAGGCTACAAGAAGTGTTCCAGTAGTGTACAAACATCTGGAGAAAGACATACAACTGAATTTAGAGCAGTCATGTTTGTGTTTCTCTCATTTATTCACCAAAACATACACTGAGACAAACAGTACAAACACACAGACATATTATAAAGCCTTTTAGAATTTCTCATAAAAAAACACAATGGTAAATAAGAATATTTAGTAGGTACACTATGAACATTTGCAGTGATTGCAGGTTGGTGGACAGAGCTAAATGTAATGGATTGTATTAACCAGATTTGCTTTTATTTAGCAAACTATCCTTCAGTAATTCCCTGTATTTTTTTTTTTATTGTTAAAAACACACACACACACACACACACACACACACACACACACACACATAATCTCTGTGTTAGTGTATGTCTTAGGTAGGCACTTTGACCTGCTAACCTGTATCATGTGATCTACAGATATGCATTCACGTGCATGGTGAGAAATAAATGAGTAACCTCAACTGTTAATGTATAACACAGAGGTTCCAGAAATCAACATTCCTCACTGTAACTGTGTGCAGAAAAACAGACAAGGACAATTTCATATTGGTCTCATGTGTGATACCATGATAAAACAGGAGATATAGTTACTGTGTGCAGGCATGTGTTCTTGGTGAAATGTACTGTACCACAGGGGTCAAAGAGTAATAAAGATTTGAAGAACTAGTAATGCCAAGTCAGCATTCACACTAATAACTTACAGTATTTCAAATTGTCAGCCTCTTGCTTTCTTAATTCTTAACCATTTATCTCATTATGCTGTCTGAGGAGGTCTAACTAAAGTAAACTACTAATAAAGAATATATGATTTAAAAGCTGGGTACATTTGTCAATGAGCTACAAAAATGGATTCATCTGGGGCCTTAAACTACAGCCTGGAGTTTTTTGGGGGGTTGGGGAAAGAAAAATTAGGCAACTCACATTGCCAGCAGCCTAGTCACCATGGTGCCAAATCGATCGAACAGGTAACCATTGATGAGGTTCAAGAAGTTGTTGAGGAATGAGGCGATGGTGAAAACCAGTGAGAACCTCTCATCCTGTTTACTACAGTCTGCACAAGAGAAACAAGGAAAAACAAGAGTTTTTGAGAACATTGCTGTTTTCAATGCTAAACATCAAAGCTTACTTTGAGCTGCTGTTGGCATAAGTTCATTTAAAGCTGCATTATTTAAAATAATTGATCTTAACAATGAATCAAATGGGTCTGCATAATGTGAAATGGGATGCTCATAGTGACAAACTCACAGAGAATTATCACAAAACTCAGGTCTACAAGGCTATTTAGCCTCTTTTAGCTCATTGTTTTCAGTTTGGCAGACAGATGAAATTACAGCTGGTCAAGAAAGTTAAGACCAAAACAGAGTTAAAAGTAGAACAAATGTTAGAATTAGATTTGTCAAATGTCCATAAGATGCTGCTGTGTTTCTGCTGAGTGTGCATGTAGAAATTAGTTGCTAACGCTAGCGACAACAACAAAGGTTACGGTATGACAGGAATATATGCCTGTTTTGGTGCTGTTCTGCCCCCAAGTGGTCAAAACTATGAAGTTAATTCACCTTTAATTTGTAGTATTTTTGCTTTAGTTTAAAGATATATGTGCCTTTGTTTTCTTAACATTAGGTGTCATTTCTCTTTCAATAATCAATTGATATCTTCTGTAAATAAAAAAGAGAGTCATCTGCTTTCATCTAGCTCACACATTTTAATCCACATTGTGCTTGGGCTGGTTTAAAGAAAAGACTGATATCCATCTGAGCTATACTCAGCAGAGCTATTTAATTCAGCATCGCAGTAACAAGATCATCTCTGAAACTTAAACAAGTCACTCACCTTTGATCAGTGTGCCATTGGTGCCTGGGACGCTGTCACACAGCTGACTGAAGTACCCATCCTCCTTAAGCACAAACACCAGAGAGGCATAACCAAACACCACACCGGCAAAGCACAGACACTCCAGAACCCCCGAGGCCAGGGTCAGCCAGTAGCGCAGCCTGATACCAGTCTCGTGCCCCTGCATGTTTCAATTCCTTTCCTCAAGGTCTCCAGAAGGTAAAATGTTTTTTTCCTCTGAGAAAGTTGTAGTGCCTCTTCTTCTCTTTTGATTTTCTCTTCCTATGCTAATTCCTTCTTAAGAAGATTCAGTTTCTGATGTTTCCCTTCAGCTGCTTGTCTGGATTAAAGTATCTACAATACAGAACAAAAACAGAACAGATGTCTTTCAGTTACAGCCCCAACAGTACGGTATTATTGTTCAGTATTATTCCACACTTACACAATGGATGATATAGGACTGAGCAGCATCTGTGTAGCATTTTAAATGGATTCAACACATAGTGCACTCAACCACGTCAATCAATTTATATCCTACAGTTCTCATTGTGTACAGCCATTTTACTGTGTTTCTAAAGAATGATAAAGGTAAATATTGCACTGGTTTAGTACAATATTTGGTGGCATAAAAATGAAGTTGTATGGGTTTCGTAAAGTGAAGATGATCCTGAACAATTCCTTCACATCTCAGGACCTTGGAGGGAGAAAACCATAAAGCCTGCTACAGAATATGATAAGAAGAGTTACTTTGTCCTCTGGTGTGTCTTGAAGACAGTTGTCATAATGTGGGGTGTCACACTGTTTGGCTTTCATGCAAACTAAAATCGATCAATGTCACTGACTGTGCTCATTCTGGTAACTTCCAAGGTGCTTCATTAAAAGTGAAGTCCAAACTTCACCTTTAATCAGGCACCTTGGATACTGGGATATGAGAGCATACTTAAATTCTAAACTGTAAGACCACAGTCAAATAGCTTCAAATGAAACTTTATTTGGCAGGAATATCTTCTATAAACACAGTCACTCATGCATTTTTAAAACTTTAAAAAGTGTCACCTGGTAACATTAATAATCAATCATTTGCATTAATTAATTGAGCCAGTTTTGTCTGTGTGGTGGAAAGTAACTAAGAATATTTACTCAAGTATTAGACTTAAAGTTTCAGGTACTTTGAGGGAAATATTGCACTTTGTACTCCACTGTACTTATTTGACAGCTATTTTTACTTGTTACTTTAAGTTACTGGGCAGACTCAGGTTTTATATACAACTAGGAATGCATTTTATTTAACAAGTGACATGCACTCTATACTTGAAACTACCCTGTAGTAAAAAAAATAAATAAATAAAATAGCAGCTTCACACTGACCAAGTATAACATCTAAATGCTCTTAATGAATTAGTAACAATAATCTCATCATTTAACCAGTAATCATAAAAAATATATCAATGTAATATAAGAACTCTGAAAGCGACCACTCTTGAATATCAAATAGGTTTATTTTTGACACTTTAATTACATTTTGCTTAAAATATTTCTGTACTTTTACTTTAACAGACTTCTTATGAGTTATTTTTTTTACTTCTACATTTTGGTACTTAAAATAAGTGACCGTAATACTTATATACCTCATACTAGAGGGTGGATTTCCCTTTTACTGAACGATCAGATGTTCCTGATGTCTTTGTCATGTTGGACTCACTCTACAACATGAGGACAGGAGACATAATGACAAACAGTGCAGCAGTTATCGCCAGGCGGTGCTGACTGTAATCCAGATTAGTTCACTTAATCTATACGTAACCACACATGGCACGACGTGGACACAACGCTAACATAAACTGGACCCTTAAAATGTAACACGGTTCAACACGGTTACATTTTAAATATATTATATTGACACAACATGAATGGACATTTTATATGTCATATGTATTTGTACAGGTAGCGAAATACAGTATGACGATATGAGACGATGAATGAACTCATCTCAGTCCCTTTACCAAACACGCTTCATTCCGCCAACAGCTGCTGTACTTTATAATCTACCAGTGAAATGATGTTTACCTTGTCATTTCCAGGTGATCCAAACGTTACAGACCTCTTGTGCAGGGACTCTGCAGGACAGCGATGCTCCTCTCACCGAGCCGCAGTTTGTCCACCATGCAGAGCTGCGCCTCACTCTCTCTCTCTGCCCGTCTGTCTGAGGTCCCGTTACAATCGCAACAGGTGGGCACAGGGCGGGAAACCACATTAACATATGGGTCTCTATTGTAATTCTCATTAACAGTTTAATCGGGTAATCTTTGGGATTTCCTGTTATTTAGCCTACACGAATATAACAGCATTTTAATTCTAACCATTCCGTCCTTTTAACTGGAGACAAAGTAGAGCTGCTACATAATAGTGAATCAAATACAAACTCACCAATGAGATCCAGAGACATGACATAGCGTACAGAGATTATGTACTGATTTTCTGTTTTCATGCTGCCAACTCAGTGTCTTTATAATGATACCGTAAGAAAAACTGCAGTCATTATGGTGGGGTTTTGTATATTTTGAATTTGTCCTTTTTTGAGATTACTCTCTTAATGAACTTATATCATCATGTAACAATAGATCTGTGCAAATATGAATGGCTTCCTTGTGATTTTCAGTATGTTCATCATGCCACAGTAGCAAGCTGGACATACTGTAATCTTACTAACACAATAGCATAAATACAGTCTATGGATAAGGGCATTAAGTGGAAAAAGAAAAGAAAAAATAAGGGCAAAGTTTGAGGTGTTCAACAGCAACTTTAAGTAAAGAAAAAAAAACCTACAAGATGTTTTCTGATGTAGAGTCATATCTCTAAAATAATAATAAATATAATTAGTTATATATAATAAATTAGTGTATGATTATTTATATACAATATTAGTGTTATTTCTCAACCTTGTTTTTATAACATTTAATTGAACTGTGGTACATTTCCTGTAATTTGTGTAAAATCAACTGGTGACTGACACAGTGCAGTAGTACTATATCTACTGCAGAATCAGTCTATAATTTATCTCTTTCACTGGCAAATACAAATTATTGATCAAACTATAAAAGCTCCATTAATCTGTATTCTTATGTTAACACTAGATCAAATGAGTGTTGATAAAGGTGCAGCTCACTCACATCTAACTCTAGGCTCCTCTCAAGTGATTTTGACTAATTTCTCTGGTTTAAGGTCTTACTCTTATTATCTTCATATTCAGCGCAGCAGGCGGCTAACAATGTAAAAACCCTGAAAACTCACAGTGTGCACCACCTGCTAAGTACCAAACATCAAACAATAATAACGTAAATCATAAGCTGATTGGTGTTGATTGAAATTAAGTGACTGGCAAGATAATACCCCAAATATCACAATAAAATAAAGCTAAAAAGAGTGAATAATGACACTTACATTAATCAGGTGGTAAAGAAAAGTGACTCTAAATGAATGCTGTTGCTCTATATACAGTGAATATGAAGGCAACTGTTTGCTATACCTGTAAAATAACTTTATAAAGCTGTAGAGATGACCTTGTTTGAGTTCTTTTAGCCCTAGTGGCCACATGGAGTGGCGGCATAAAGGTTATTTTTAACGAATAACAACAAGCAGTGCCATATTCATCAGACATAAGTGGCAACGACCATTGAAGTCACTAACACTACCAGTATCTTCAGTGCAATATTCACTCTCTTTAACTGTTGCAAACGAATGTTGAGGTGACCTCTTGCCAATCTGTTCAATCAACGCCAACTGGCTTCAATTATTATTTTGCTGTCTGATGTTGTGCTAACATTAACGCCTGTGATTTCGGGGACACGATGGCTGGCTTCGCTTCGGTGGTGTGAATGATAGTGGTGGGCAAACAGAATTGATCGAGAAGCTGGTGCTCTGATCGAGTTGGTGAGTGTTGCTATCGGCACTCATTGATTCGTGTTAACATGGAGATACTGATTAATGAACTTTATGAATTTGATCATGAACTGTTTGCCCAGCGTATTGAAACGGTGCTCAGACTTTGATTCTGCGTGGTGTGCTACCGCTGTCGGTCACTCGATTGATTTTACGCAAAATTACGGGAAATCTTCTACAGTTCACTGGCATAAAGGCTGGTTGATAACGCTGGCAATGGCGTATGAAATCATGCATATTTATAACTAATTATGTTATATTATTTGAATATGACTCTACATTAAATCTCTGACGGAGTTTTTCTTTGCTAAAGTTACAAGGTTAATTTCTCAAGCTTTTGTACTCCTGTTCTTTCACCAATACCTCTTCTCTCAAGCCTGTTAACTCTTTCATTAATATCCAGTGCTGTACAGTATGTCCGGCTGCCATTAGTGTGTGAATGAACATGCTATAAAATGCAAGGCTCGACCATATTTGCACCAGACCTGTTGACCCGTGATGTAAGTTCGTTGAAAGTAATCTCCAAAGGACAATTAAAAAACCTGAAACCCCACTGGCTGACTGCGATTTTGCTTGCGACTGTCGTGTAAAGACGCTGATTAACGACATGGCGAAAAATCGTGCATCTCGCCACTATGTCGTGCTCTGGTCTCGTTGACGGTTTATGTTGTTCTGCAACCAGCTGTAACGGCTGCTGTCTTTCCAGTGGAATGGTGGGGAGCCAAAATGCTGTTGCCGTGGCCAGGCTGTTGAAATCTGGGCTGCGATTGGCTGTTAATGAAGGCCCGCAATGAGAGACGCTGTGGCGGTTTCCGCACCACTGTGCCGTGCGGTGTGGCGGGACCTCGAGCGAAGGTGATGCCAGCTACATGATGGTTAAACTTCTGGCTCGGTGAAGAACATCGCTGTCTGATCCTGAAGATGCTGGCGGTCACCGCAGGCCGACGAGGCACTGTTGAACGTGACCGGCAGAGATGGCGATGTTCGGCAGAATGATTCGTTCATGGGCTCATGTCGTCGCTGCCTGCAATACATGTGACGTAAAGCGTCATTCATCGACGACCGTATATGTTGAAATGTGGCAGGGTGGTACCGTGTTACGTTTGGGGTCGGTTGTCGCATCGTTATGTAATGTGTTGCTGAACAAGTGAACTGTCGGATTGCAGTCGGCACCGCCGGCGACAACTGCTGCGCTGCTGTCGTCTCCTGACTCATGTTGTGAGTGAGGTCCGCATGTTTGGTCGAGGCGCTCTGATCGTTCGGTGAGGGAAATCCTGCCTCAGTAACAGTGCCGTGGTCACTGTGCCATGTGAAACAAAACCAACTGTGAAAGTGTTGGCTGAGGTACAGAAATATTTAAGCAAGTGACAAAGGGTGTCCGAAAATAGGCTGTTGATGTTCAGAGTGGTCGCCTCGGGACCCTATTGCTGTTACGTGATGTATTTTTATGATTGCCAGTTGAAACCGGATGATGTGCTGGTCGTTGGGCGCGGGCCCCAGACTGTTATGCCGGTCGGTGTGAACTGTTTTGTTGTTATTTTTGCTACGAGGTAGTTTCAGTATGGTCTCGCTGGTGAAACAAATGCATTCTGGTTAACAAACGAGTCTCTTAAGTAACAGTGGCTATCAAAATGAAAACCACGGTGGTACAGGGGTATTTCCTCAATGCCACCAGGCACAAGTTAATAACGGTAAATACTTTCCGCCACGCAACAAAACTGGCTCGGTGTTATTGAGGTTTTAAAGTGTCTTGTGTTGTGTGATCTTGACTATAGCTCTGTAAATCTACCCAGTAATTCAATGACAGGTATATCCTCTCATTTCCTCCTATAATGCTGCTGTTGGACTTGTTTTAAATATGCCTGTGCATTATCTCAAAGGCTGATACTTAATATTATCTAACCTCATGAGATGTGTTTGCTGCTAATCCACACACCACACAACTGTAATATCAATCTCAGTAATCCACTGTAAATTGTGTGACAGCCCTGTCTGAGCAGTTCCCTCTGAAAGATTCAAATGGGCGGAGCTTGGTCATCAGGCAGATTCAGCTCACCTGGTCTGGCTGCACTATATAAACTGGTAGCAGCCAGTCTTTCTCTCTCTCCCCTCTGGCTTCCACCCTGTTTTGTGTTGGTTGTATTTTGTTAGTCTTAATGTTAGTCTCCCTGTACAACACCCCACATCTCATAATGCTTACTCAGGCACATTTACATTACTGATAAAACTGATGTTCACACTCCACATTTGTGGAGTGCATGATCATCTGATCTAGAATGTGCAGTCCAGCGTCATTTAAGGGCAAAATCTGTAACTACAGTGTAAACAAACAAACTAAAAAAATTTTTTTTTAAAGTCACAGCACCATTGATTGACAATACTTTACAGATATGGACTAACTATTATTAATTTTATTATTAATAACCACCTCTAGTAGCACCATGGAGCTGTTGTCCTGAATCCAAATGTTCAGACTTCATCACGCTGGCAGACTCATTGCATTTTGGGAAGTCTGTAAGTGCTGTCCAAGACTGTCCAAATCTACAATTTATCAAGTCCACAAGAGGCTTCAAGTGGACTTTTTGCAGACTTCCAGAGAGTCTTCTTAGGGTACAGACTTCATTCTGGGTTTAACGTTCCAAAACAAATAATAATGCATACTTTATCTGATATAATGTCATTTAAAAACAGTAACTGTTAGCAGTAATGTATACTCAGCTATCTCTGTCCTTTTATTACTTTTTCAACTTTAGCCCTCTCCCCTCTCTCTCTGTTCAACTCTCTCGGCTGACATTAAATATAAAGAAAAACATAAAAAATCTTGAAAAAGCAGTAATGTAAAGTATGCACAATTAATATTAAAGCGACTAAAACATGGAAAAACACTGTGTGGAAGGAAAACTTACCTATCTCTTCTTGGTCAGCCTCGGCTGACATGGACTGGATGAATAAAGGCGAGCAGAGACATCAAGGTGACACCAACGTTTACCTCAGAGAATAACAGAAAAGGAATGTGTGAAACCAATTATTACACTGGTTACTTAGAATCACACAAGCTATGGATAGTTACATAGAGCAGGTCTCCGTGCAGCTGGTTTTGGATGAGGTGTAGGATTGGAAACTGGAGGAGTAGCACAAGAGCTGATAATGACATTGTCAGCCCTGAAATCTTCCCAAAATGAGACATGGGGAAGCTAGAGGAGATTAAACAGCAGAGGAGAGCTCTTAAAATGAGAGAGAGAGGAACAGCAGATTAAGCAGATTAAGATTCATTCTTCTCCACATCTTCCTCCTTTAATTCTTGGTTCTTGTCATCCTCCTCCTCTCCTCTTTTTCTCCTCTGGACAGAACAGCTTACCCTGTCACAGCAGACCAGTGTGAGTGAGTGAGTACTATCCTCCTGCTGCAGAAACACACTAATGGTTCAAATCAGTATTGATGGTGCAGTTTGCTCTGACCCATAAGTGTATGTCTCTGGCAGCGGGTAGGGGATATGTCCTTTAGGCATCAAGAAGAAGGTACGGAAGAGGTAGATTATGCTACACGAGGTGAAGAAGAGAAAAGATGTATGCAGAGACACTCCTCTTTCATGCAGCATCTATAGACAGACAAACAAAAGGAGATAACGTACACCTTTTAAACTTTTGTTGAGGTTCCAAGAACCCTTAAATCTATATTTCAGCTTAGGAGCATTACCTTTATTATGAGAAGAACAGCAGCAGAGGAATCATAAGCCCCATTGTAGACTGTAATTATGGTGGAGCGATAAGAGTCAAACAGGTTCCCAATCTTAAGAGACAAGTTACCTTAAGTAAACCTGTGCACTCACATGTAATGTAAATTATTGGGTTGTGTCAACACAAACCTGAACATTGGTGATGTAGAGGACTGTTCCAGCAGTAATGAGACATGACATAGCAGGGTACAGCAACACTGACGTCTCTGTGTGTGAAAGAGAGAGAAGAGAAAGATAAACGGAGTATGTCTGATGTACAGTATCAGCTCTAAAACTACACTATAAAGAACAACATACCTGCATTTGACAGTGTGATGAGCAATGTGCCAGTGATGTACAAAGATCTGCAGGAAGATCATATTTATGAGTGAAAATGGCCAACTCAGCATTTTCAGCCAACATAACAGCCACAGCACAGTACCCAGCTCCTCTCTGAAACCAGTGCTTCAGTCAGGGGCAATGGCAGGACTATTCCTGACCTCTTACATACTGTACATCTTTATTTGAAGTGTGAGAAAAACCAAATATGGACAAACATGCAAACTCCATGTAAACAGGCCTCAGTCAGTGGCTGGAACTGAACCGAGGACCTTTTAGGTGTGAAATGACAGAACTGAGTGGTGAGAAAAAGTCTAATTCTTCTCATTCTTCCTGATGCAGCCTTGTTATAATCAGTAATTTGAGGCAACAAATGACCCAGTGTTTCCTGGTGGGAGATTTCACTCACTTGTATAAACATCATCTATTCAAACTTTGAATTCACTTCCTGAAGTAAACACGTCCTGTAGAGTTCACAGTGTTTGAACTGTGATCTGCAAGTCAGTGGTTTGCTAATGGAAGGGGTGGGACTGCCCCGTCAGGGGGTGCTGCAAGTAATGGCAGTGAAAGGGGCTGCAGAGGTGATAAAAAACTGTGAGATTTTTTAACTCGAAGAAAGCTTAGGTTGCTTAGCAATTCTGTAAGTTGTAACGGCATATTCTTGAAAAACTGTGCAGCCCTGTCACAGTAACTGCATGTTTTCAACTCATGGGTAAATTCTGTCCTGTCAGGTTTGCATCATCTGCACCTTTATTTCCATACTGAAGATTTGACTTTACTTTGAATGTTAATAATTGCTTCTTTCCTTTCCTTCGACATCTTGTACAGTCACAAAACAAACTTGACAAACACTTCATAATAAACCACAGTTTATCATGACACGTGATGGTGTACTCACATTGCAATTAACCTTGTTGCTGTGGTTCCACAGCGGTCAAAGATATAACCAGTGGGGAAGCATATTATTGTGTTGGCGATGGAAGCAACAGACATGACCTGAGAAAAGTGCTCATCCTGACTGCTACAATCTGAAAGGAAGAAGGAATAAAACAAAAGAAGATATGGAAACAGTTTGGTGTGTATCAGGTACACTATATGAGCCACAGCTCTTAATGATTGAATTCAGGTGTTTCATTCAGGCCCATTGCCACAGGTGTGCAAAAAAAAGCACCTAGCCATGCAGTCTGCCTTTACAAACATTTGTGAAAGAATGGGTCGTTCTAAAGAGCTCACTGAATTTGAGCCTGGCACTGTAATAGGATGCCACCAGTGACGAATCATGCTTCTCTATCTGGCAGTCTGATGGACGAGTCTTTGCGTGTCGAATTCCAGGAGAAAGTTATCTGCCTAACTGCATTATACCAACTGTAAAGATTGATGGAGGAGGGATAATGTTATAGGGTTGTTTCTCTGGGTTTGGCCCCTTAGTTCCAGTGAAAGGAAATCTTAATGCTTCATCTTAACAAGACATTTTGGACAATTCTATGTATCCAACTCTGTGGGAACAGTTTGGGGAAGGAACCTTTTCTGTTCCAGCATGACTGTGCTCCCAGTGCACAAAGCAAGGTCCATAAAGACATGGTTGGATGACTTTGGTGTAGAAGAACTTGACTGGCTGGCATGGAGCCCTGACCTCCACCCATCGAACACCTTTAGGATGAACTAGAACAGAGATTGGAAGCCAAGCCCTCTCGTCCAACATCAGTGTCTGACCAAACAAATGCTCACCCGGATGAATGGACAAAAATTCCCACAGACACACTCTATCCAAAATCTTGTAAAAAGCCTTCCCAGAAGAATGGAAGCTGTTGTAGCTGCAACTCCATATTAATACTTATGGATTTAGAATGAAATGTCATGACAGCCCCTGTACATGTAATGTCTAAAGAACACCACTGTGTTCATTAAACTTTGTCAACCTTAAACTATACACACACACATACACACACACGCACACATCCTGTTTAAAACAGTAAAGACAGTAAACAGTATATACTTTAAGTCCTATAACAGCAGATTAATAGGATTCTTGTGATTAAGTGATCTCTGGTGGAGACAGTGCAGGAAAATAAAACAAATCTTTATAGATATATATCTTTATAGTTTCACTGAAATAACAGAATAAGCTGCAGTGTTTTGTGTTGATTGCTCATTTGTCCTTACTTGCCTTTCAGCTGAACAACTTTTAGCTCATGTCAGCTACCACACACTAAAGAAATATTAGCTTTCATTTTATTTCTACACAGCATTAAGACAGAATGTTAAAAGTGCCTGTGTGTGAGTGCATATCTCTCCATATACAATATACTCATATATACCTGCATGTACAGCATGAACTTCATCCCTGGTGGAGTTGGCACAGTATCCAGCAAAGTATCCATCACCTTTCAGGACAAACATTAGAGAAGCCCAGCTAAAGACAATACCTGTGACGAACAAACTCTCCACAAGTCCTGAAAGCAGTGTCAACCAGTAGTGCAGTTTAACTCCTCTGCTGTGAAATTCAAACATGCTGCCAAATACCTCTGCTTCCCTGGGTGAGTAAGGTGAATAGTAAGGTGAATCTGTGATGTCTAATTATGACCAGTGGAGCTGTAAAACTTTCACTGCACTAACCAGGATCACATGGGTAACCTAGAAAAGAGCACACATTAGTGAATTCAGTATGATGGAGTTAAATACACTCACTGACCTTTGCATTTATTCTGACAAGAGTGCAAGCTGTGGTGCTGATTAGATCAGGGGATTCTTTGTCTCCGTTGATCTCACACTCACACACACACACACTAGCTGCCATGTCTTGGTCTAACTGAGTCAACACTTCTCTCTCTCAGTATTTACTGCAGTTGCATTGCATTAAATTGTACATGTTTGTATGATTACATCACCCCCTGTAATCCTGAAAGCCTTACCTGCCACGCTGCTTTTTTGTCAGTAATCTCATAAATGCCCCTTCTTAATCTCATTCCTCACTAAACCCTGCATACGTCAGCCCTCTCACATCCACTGAAACGATTGGGGAAACAGGAACAAGACAGGACAGGAACTTGATTAAAAAAAAACAAAAAAACTTTACTTGCTAGAATTACTGTACATTGGCCTGAGGTGAATCAACTCATTAACCCGTGTGTAACACGCGTAGTGGTCACTACAGTGGATAGCTTTTACAAAGCTGTTTCTTGTAAATGCATGGGTTTTGATGGTAGAATTGCACACCAGCCACCATAATGGATGCTAGCAGCTAGAGTGTCCATACACTGTCACCCATTGGCCAGTCGATGTAAGTCTAATAGAAATTTCTCAAAACCAAGATGACTGACGGATGGCCAGAAATGCTGAGCAGCTCAGGAATATCTTGCCAACCCTTCTATAGAAGGAAACCTCTGCAAGTAAAGAAATGCCAACATCAAGTAACATCTAAGGAGTAATACCATTGTTAAAATTTCCAAGCACTGATTTTATATTAGGAGGAAATTACGATTAATCATCTGTCCACTAGATTGGACATCATGCTTTGCTGGCTATATTTCAACTACATTTCATACTATTACTGTGACAAGATAAGATAACATAATCCTTTATTAGTCCCACAGTAGGGAAATTTACACTGTTACAGCAGCAGCAGGGATTGTAAAAAAATAGGAAAAAGAATAAATACAAGTAAAGTACCAAACAAGATATAAACAAGACAATATTATAAAAATCTAAACAAAAAACAATATACATAGGACTATATACATAGAAACAGATTGAACTGTATACTGATATTGCACAGTTTGAAATAATATTTCACAGAATAAGTGACTGATAAGCAGCTGTTTCGTCATGTGAGAAACTCCTTTAAAAATTGTGTTTTAAAAAGATGAAGTTCAAATATTTTTTTCATGCCTAAAAAAGAATAAAAACACTTAGGAAAAAAAAACCCTGACTGAGGATTTCATAATTCATGTATGAAAGGGTTAAAATCAAAATTATCAGAGCATCAGTTCATACTCTTTGCTGTTTGTTGTTGATGCTGTTATATTCCACTGCTGAATATGGTATAGAAATATATAGAAACATGATAGGCGGTGGGCAGTGTGTGTCTGCTGGCAGCAGTAGAACACTTTTCCTCATTAGTTACAGTATAGCGCCACTTATTGGCCGTTTGTGGGACTGGTAAATGATTAAATCCAGTCGTGTAGAACAGGATAACGCTCTTATTTTTTATCTGCTTTGTCTGTTCCAGTTGTCAGTAGCTAAGTTACACTAATGCTCTTTGTGTGAGTGTTGATTAATAAGGTGGAAGAAGTGTTCAGATTTGTTATGTACATAAGTCAAAGTGGTAATAACCCAGTGCAAAAATACTCTAAGAAAACTCCCCACATTTTTTGTAGTGTACATATAATCATAGATTCCAGTGGGCATATTATATTAATACAGGTACTTTTATTCACCAATACAATAACAAATAAAAATCAAAAAATACTGGTATTCTACCAAAAGACATTTTAAAATACAAATATCTATTACCTGTGAGCTGTTGATTAGACATAACAAGCAAAATATCAAACAATAATGAAAATAATAGCTGCAGGCCTTAATTTCAATGACTTTATAATTTGCTGGGTCGTTCAGTCTTTAATACATATAAAATGCCCAAAGCTGTTCATTTGTTATGGATGTAAAACTTGACTCAACAAAACATGGCGACTGTCAAATGTTGAGGAAGTATAAAATGGCATATGATAGAAATATACTCAGTTAAAATACAAGTATGTCAAAAATTGACTGAACTTTGGTACAGTAAGTAAGTAAATTAGTAAATGTACTCAACTCTGTTGGAGACACAATGACTATATTTACTCAAGCGCTGTACTTCATTTAAATGTTTCCATTTTATGCTACTTTGCACTCCTACCTCATACATTTCAGATTGAAATATTGTATGTTTAATTCCACTGCACTTTTTAAAACACTTACAGTTACTAGATTTTACACAGAAAACAAAATTAGTTCATCAAATTTGAAGAATTAAAGCAACAAACTACCTAACAGTATATACAGCACATAAAATTAGCTCCAACTCAGCTCAGCTGCAACACTAAGGTACCTCTGACATGTTAATGCATCAATAGTAAAAATCCAATAATGTAACAATGACAGCGGGCATCCAAAAAACATTTTGCAGTAAATAATTATACTCTTTCAATTTCAGTATAAATTTGAATGCAGGAATTCTACTTGTAAATCGGTAAAATCAGTATTTTTATAGTATGATGTAATAAATGATCGGAGTACTTTCTTCAAATTACAGTAAACTTGAGGACTGATTTTTTATCCTGCTCTCTAATAGCACTTCCACTTTACAACCACATGAGGGCAATATCAGAGCTTTACAATGAAGTGGCATCTTTAATGTTAGACATTTATTTCCAAACAATAAGAGATGATCTACTTGTTTGACAGGAAAATTTTAATGAAATCGTAGAATTTATATGTTTGATTGCTTCAACAATATTCTAATAAATCAATATTCATCAAAATCTTTATTTATGCATGATATTATTGCACTGCCTTTGTTTAGTTTTTTATTTATTATTATTTTTTTAGTTGAAGTGATGCAGACTATCAACGATAGCTATCAGCTAACTTAGCTTATGAAAAGGTAATATTGCCTGTCAGTCAGTCTATAATAAAATGCCTCCTCCCCAGCTATTCTGTTCCCCTCTCTGCTGTTCTCCCTTCTCCTCCACTCGCCCCCACCTTTCCCCCCCAGCGGAGAGGAAGAGCAGAGACAAGTGAACAACAAGCCAAGGCAAGGAAGATAGGATATTGCATAGGTGGGTGTTTTCTCCGTCTTCGTTGTGAGTGCACTCGCCCCGCTGTGGACACTTTATTTGTTTCCCTTTCTCGCCGTTTGTTCGACCACGCCGAGGTGTGTTTTTTTTGTTGTCTCATCCCAACTCACTTCTCCGAGCCTGCGGGTCGAGGTTTGGATTGTGTCAGCACAGCAGCAGCAGCAGCGGCGGCAGTCGGCTAGGCTAGGCCTGAATCCACCTCGCAAACACTTATGGACTTTGAAAAACAAGCCTAACAGTCTCCAGAATCGGTAATGGCCTGTCTCTTGGTGTTTTGCGCTCGGTTCATCTGGTTGGGAATTGTTGCAGGTGGAAAGAGGAGTGAGTTTTCATTTCGCGAACTTGATTGTTGGAACGCAGCTTTAGCAGGCTAGCCACCATAGCACAAGCTAATTTAGCTAGCATCGGTGTATTCCATTCGTTAGCTTAATGAATAACTTATCTAGAGTGGGACTTGGAAAAAGTTCAGAACTCGTTCAGACATTTAAAAGTGGTTTATATAACGACGGTTAAAACTGTAAATTATCCAGCTAATATAATATTGACTAGCTAACATATCAGTTTGTCTCATGAATGGTGTGGTTTGTGGATGGCTGGGAGGTGTTTAACATTATAACATTGCACACGGAGGGTTTTCTGTTTGCTGCCTTTAAACACTGAAGGGACAAGGTTTCACTAGACTTCGCCAGTTTTCTCCGACCTGGGGGGTATTCAGGACAGGTGAGAGTACACGGAAGTGAGCGACCAGCCCGCCGCGTCACCGACCGTAAGTTGGGAGTCAAAGTCCAGTCTCGGTTTACTTATCCATTCCCTATTATGTGCTGTACCTGAAACGCCCACTCTCTGCGGACACTGGTGCTGCACGGCGCTTTTCAGGTGACTCTGATCGCAAGGTGTGTCATTTTTGGCAGATTGCCTTTAGCATTTTGTTAATTTTTTCTGTGTGCCCGTGACTATGGAAAACCCACTGTTTAGTGTTACAGCAGCTGCCTTTTGATGTGGTCCGCCAGGTAGGGGAGGGAGGACAGGATTTGTGGTGTGGTGGTGGTAGTGGTGGAGCAGCAAGGGACAAAAGCAAGAACCTGTTGTGTGGGTCTAGATGTGTGGGGTGTGGTAAGGTGGCAGGCCTGTTTGTTACTTCATTACTCAGTCTCTTGTGTAGAGGCTTGCTACACAGACACCCTCTCAGCTTACAGATCTTCAGTGTGAACGGATGCTGGATTACCCAAAAGGACTTGACTGAAACTGCTTCAGTGGATCAGTTCTGGAGTAAACCCACTGCTTTCGGTTTGTAATTGTGATCTTCTGTAGTTTCTGTGTGTGACATTAAAAATAATTGCACAAGAGCAACAGAGAGACTAACGTGAGACATGTTTGACAGCTTGTCTACAGTAACTGTGAATTGTTGATTTGCATTGATATAGTCAGCTGATGGGTGAGTTTCAGGACATCATGGACATGCCTGGCATATTCCTCTAAATACCCTGCAGGCCTGTCTGCTTTGACCTGCTGGAACAGAGATGGAAGAGATTGTGAGCAAGTTTGGACAAGCTGTTTGCTTAGAAATGTCCCCTCTGAAAGATGTAAAAAGGAGGGCCAAAAAACCCCAAAAGTTGAGACATTTCTCTCGCTGCCTAGAACTCGTTCCTAGCCATTTTGTCTGTGGGGGCTGAAGTTTTGCTGCTCAGCCAGTTGTTTTAACCAGGGCTATCATTTGTGAGCCTCTGTAATGACGGGCTTTCAGAGCACACCACGGGTGTGTCCCTCTGACACACAGAAGCTGGGGTTTTCTTATATTTGCTCCTCCTCCCTGTCTGTATGCGCTCTCTCTCTGTCTTTCTACCTCCAATAGTTACACCTGCAGTCGTGTTTTTATTTGAACAAGCACGTCAGTACACTGTCGGTGCAGGGGCGGACATGTGTGATAATATACACAGAGTGAAATCAAAGTGCACAGATTTCTTCTAACTGTCATACAGGACCCTCCCTCAGGGCCGGTGGTTAAAACTTCTTGGAAAGGTTGTGTGCCAGTTTGCATTTTTATGGTCAACACTGCAGCAATTCAACCAACTTCCTTGTTAAGCGGTGGTCACGCTCTGTTTGCAGTTCACCAGTAGTAAATCTTTACAGACAGCTGAACATTAGTTTTTAGTTTGTGTTGTCATTTTTCCATAATATCGATGGAGCAGGAATGTTCATTATTTGTCATGATTTGTTATTTTAGTTTTTAGTTTTGAAATATTACTGAATTTCTGTGTTTTGTGACAGTGGTAACTTCTCATTATTGGCTGACGTTGAAGTGAAGATGACAGTGAAAGACTTGGCTTGATGTGGAGCTGGCCTATATTCATTAAATCAGATATGACACAGTTTTACAGCTGGGTGACTATGCAATATTCTCATCTATTGACTCTCAGTGGACTCATGATAAGAATGTTTTGTGTTTCTGTTTTACAAAATTCTGCTGTCAGAATGAAAGATTTCTTGGCAAAATATAGTTCCAAACCAAGAAAATCATCATGATAGATATACCCTAATGTGAGGGAGTCAGACAGGTGTTCCCTCAGGAAATTGATGTAAGCTGCCCTGATATTGATGAATCTCATCCGGTGGTCAGTTTAGTCAGTAGTTTATAACCTAATCAATAGCCACAATCATTTAACATATGGCATTTGTTGCTGTGACACAGGCCTCTGCTCTTCTTGTAAAATGCTAGTGGAAACCATTTGTAGAGGAATAGTGACTGAGGTCATATTCTGACATTACTGATGGGGTGTGATGATTGATGGTTGATGATCAATAAATGATTGAGTAAGCTAAAATGCCCAACACTGGTTCTAGTTTTTAAAATGTGAGGGTTTGCTTCATTTATCTGTTTGTATCATTGTTAATTTAATATCTGTTGGTGTGACAAAACAAGATGCCACCTTGGGTTCTGTTGAATTTGTGATGGTGATTTTTTCTGCTTTCTTTGATGTTTGATGGACTGGACAGTTAATTAAGAGAGACACAGATTAATCATGAATGATTTATTTCATGTAATTGAAGTTCATTTGTAATGTGGGATATGATGGTCAAGAGGCTTTGTTTCCCTCAGCTAAAAGAACTAAAATTGTGTCACCTAACTTCTAATGCTGCATTTAAGAGTAAAAAAGAGAACATTAAAGCTTTATAATGATGTAAGTGACAGAAAACCCACCAGATTATATCCAGCCTCATGTCATTATCATATCGAGACATCTCCTTGCTCCAGTTAGATGTACATATACTTGAACTCGCTGGTCCATTTTTTCATTCTTTCATTGCCCTCTGAGTTACAGCTGCCAGCACATTTCCTTCCTCACTAAGAATAGTAAGTTGGTGTCCTGTAGATTAGACAGCTGGCCTTGCAGAGGTCCCTGAACAGTCTGCGTGGAGTGTGAGTATGGGTGGGCGTGTGTGCATGTGCACTCTCTCTGCAGCTACCACACTGTGCCCACACTGCAGGCCGCATGGGAGAGGGGTGGGGGTTTCATGGTTTCAACTCAGGATGGTAAAGGCGGTAGTAGTTGGATGTGGGCCAAGGCTAACACACTACACACACTACAGACACACACACACACACACAGGCCAAATCTCTGTGTGACCATTCAAATGAGGCTGAGTCAGCGGAGCATTTGGCCAAGCCACAACAGCATTTTACCATAGCTTCACCTCAGCTGTGTGTGTGTGTGTGTGTGTATAGACTGGAACAGAATGCATGTCAGGCTGCCACAACCACCAGTGACTAAGTCGCTGAAATAGCAATGATAGCATATGATAATAAGGGAATACGCTGCAGTTACAATACTCAGTGGGCACAGGATGATATAGCTGAACAAACTGACTGTGAGAATGTGCTTCAGAGTTTTCAGTTAGTAGTGGACACTAACAGTGTGTGTACATCTGTGTTGTGTGTTGGCTCAGGATGGTAAGTGGCTTAGCAGTGTAATTCCAGGGCTATCCCATTAGCAGATATGATTTGGCGTTGCTGCTAATGGCCTTACAATAGATTAATGACTAATGCCCAGGCTTTAAGTGGCTAAAGCCATTTAAAACTCTCTCACAAGCAACTGCACCCTGCCACAAGAATGTTAGCGGTGAGACTCGCATAGCTGTAGAGGTTGTGTGGGTCTGCCTGTCTGTTGCACTGAGGCTCAAGAGACCGTCTTCTTCTACACTCTTAAAAAAGTGTTGACGTTTTGACAGAGCTGCATAGAACAGCTCCGACTGTGGGTACGTTGACTTATCTGATGTGTGGTGTCAGTGCTTCATCTTCTCTCTGAAATTCACAGTCCCTAATGTAAAACTTGACGGCTGCTATATGTGCTTGGGATCTCCGCAAAGAACTGTTGATGTGTCGAGGTTTTGATTTAACTTTTAATGCACTCATAGCTTTACGTGGATGTTACTCATACCCACTTGAAAGCAATTCAAAACATCTTTCAGTTTGTGAGCATTATCCACTATAGAAGCACTTTGCTGGTCTGCGGTCGGCTGCCCTGATTGGGTCAGAGAAAGTAACAGCTTCCACTCTCCCTTTTCCAGGACTGAAGTTTTTGGCTGGTAAGAAAAAATCGTTGGTGTGAGAGGTGGATGAGAGCAGCACAATGAAAGAGTGAAGGGCTCCCTTATTAGGACAGCTTCCAACAGCTGAGACAGGATATGACATGCTAAATCTCACTGTGGAATGTATGACAATGGCTGTGTGTGTGTGTTTGTGTGTGGCTCATGTGTACTCCTGTCCACAAATGTGTGTTTTATTTTCCACACAAATGGAAAGAAAATGAGGAACAGTGTTAACTTCACAAAAACTTGCCACAGCTCTGTTTGAGTATTCAAGGATAAAATCAACGTCAGCCGTGCACACTTGCTACCTTTATTTAGTCTCTGACCCACATACACAATCACTTGCCCTCACACGGATGTAAAAGCACACTTCACGCCGGTGTATGTGCGCACTCAGACTTTAATACAGGAGTCTTTGTTCGCTCCATTCCAGTCTTGTGCACGCGGATGGAAAGCAGATTTGATCTACATGAGTCAGTGAACTTTGAAGTAGAAAATGGTTTTTGCCCTGGTTTGGAGATGAGCCACGCTCATGTCATCCCGTTATTAGACAGACACTGCTGAAGTAATCTTCCCCAGATTCCTCATTCCTCCCTCACCAGTGTCCCTGCTGAGGAAGTCTGAGGAAAAGAACTTTGTCATTGTCTTAATTTGGGTTGGAGTGACGTTCACTTATTATCATTCCTCTGTAATTTAGGCTTAGGTCATCTGTGGCATGTCTTTAGGCCACATTTCCTTCTAAAAGACCAGTTTGGGGATTAAAATCAAACTTTACTACTTCTCTCCTTTTTCATGTTATCGCTTATATTTTTGCAGGCACTTTTCTGTGGTGTGGTGAATGAATCATTGGTATCTATGTAATTCAGCTGGTTAAGGTGAAATATGCGTTTCAGCATGTTGTATGAAGTTTCTGGTGTAGTGTATCAAGCACACCCTTTACATTTGAATGATCATCAAACTCTCCATGAAAGGAAAGAAAAATTCCACGAGGAGCAGAGAGATTCTATCACCTTAAAAAATGCATCGATATGCAGACTGAAAAAAGTGTTATCAGAGCAGAATATTGTAAGACCAAAACAGTAAGACTCTAAAAGAGAAAACATAGCTGATGGTATATGTATGTATAAAAAGGTCCCCCCAATATGAGGGTGACCTATGCAATATTAGGCAGGTCCCACAGGTACTGAATCATATTGGGATCTGGGGAGTTTAGAGCCCAGGTCAACAGCTTTGGATCTTTGTTGTGTTCCTGGAGACATTTCTGAGCAGTTTTTGTGGTGTGGTGGGAACATTATTCTGCTGGGGGAGGCCCCTGACATTGGGGAGTGTTGTTGCCATTGGAGGGGTGTGTGCTTGGTTTGTGACAATATTTAGGTGGGTGGTATGTGACAAAGTAACGTCCACATGAATGTCAGGACCAAAGGTTCCCCATCAGAACATTGTGTTATAACGGGATGATCGGTATTATTCACTTCTACCAGTGGTAATGTTATGGCTGATAGGTGTATGTACACACACACACACATACATATACATATATATATATATATATATATATATATATATATATAATGGATCTGACTTGTTCTGGATCATCCCACAGATGCTGGGTCAGATTGGGATCTAGAGAGTCTGAAGCCCAGGTCAACACCTTGGGCTCTTTGTCGTGTTCCTGGGGACATTTCTGAGCAGTTCTTGTGGTGTGGTGGGAACATTATTCTGGGGGTGTGTGCTTGGTCTAAAACAATGTTTTGGCTGGTGGTATGTGTCAAAGTCCAGATGAATGAAGGACCCATGGTTCCTCAGCAGAACATTGTATTGTAACAGGATGATGAATGTTATTCACTTCAGCTGTCAGTGGTTTTAATGTTATGGCTGATGGGTGTATATAATATAATATCACAAAATTGAGCAGAAGAGTGAGAAGTATATACATGGTTGTAGTGCAGCTCTTCATCTTGTAAAAAAATATTGTCAGGATGTTGAACCCTCAGCTGTTTCAGGTTTTGGTTCCTTTCAGTGTTTTCTATCTAGGAAATTTGTTTATCCTGCTATAGCACTTATTTACTCTGGATCGCTGGATAAAAGCCAAGTGCATAATAAAAAAGGTCACAGTCCAGCTCCAGTTTTATGATTTTTCCTGTGATTTTAAAACTTATTTATCCCTGTGAGTTTGCAGCCAAGCTATAAAGAAATACCTGTTACAGTAACTTGTCATAGATGGCATGCAGATGAAATACCATCCATATTAGATAATTTATATACATAACTAGTACATAAGTACATAAAGTACAGCAGAAAGTATTTAGCATTTCTAGACTAATTTTAATCAAGCATCCAGCATATAAAACACACCAGTATAGGAAAGTGAGGCCTGTCGGGTTTTTTTTTTCCCACACGCCCGTAGTTCAAAATACCTCTGGATTTTCAAATTTGGTGTAACCTGATGGTGTGATACAGTCCTATCATAAGTCCTCTGAATGCTCTCGCACTCATCTTTCTCTCTCTTCCTCACTTTCTAGCGAAGAAGAAGTGCTAACAAGCTCGGCACACTGCAGCTGAAAGCATGCTGTAATTTTCTCTCATCACGTATCTCACTTTCTGTCTATTTTTAACCCCTCAGAGCAGGAGGTGAAGAAAAGAACTGAAAAACTGAGAGTAGTTTGCTTCCACCCCTGCTCTGCTGATGCTTGTCCCACCTTGAATTTGAACCGAATAATCACCTTTATTGAATTCTCAAGTAGCAGGCTCTTTTCTTATGCCTGCTGTTCGTCCTTGCCGTGAGTCTGTATTCATGTTTTCTCTGTACCTGCTACTTTATCTCCCCGGTTTGTTCTCTCTTCCCATTTATCTTCCCTTGCTGCAGTTCCCTGCGTCAGCTCCTGCTGCTTTTTAACCTCTAAATATCAACTTCATTAGCACTTCTTTGGTGCGTATGTTCCTAGATCTGCACTGTGCCAGGGCCATTCTTCATATCTATGTACTTGGGGTTTTTCTGTCTCGCTTTTTCAGTTCCTTGATGAAAGCCTTGTGGTGGTTAAATCTCTTCTTGCTCTGTGGTGTTGACCCTGTACTGTCCTGTGCTCTGCTCTCAGCGTGTGAATGGAGCAGTGCGCGAGTACGGCCTCCCTGCTGGCCTCGGTGCGGGAGCAGGAGAGGCAGTTTGAGATGCTGAGCCGAGCTCTGGAGGAGGAGCGGAGGTCGTGCGCCGGCACCCTGCCCCGCCCCCTCCCCAACATGCAGGTAACACGGAACGAATCCCCGCTCCCGCCCCCCCCCACCCCACCCACCCGCGCACGCACGCTCTCCATCGAAAAGTCCCTCGGATTCATCCATTCCTCGATCCGAGTGAGCTCATCCAGTGTCATCCCCCACGGTCACCTCCATCCCATCAGTGTAGACTGGCTGGATGGCAGCAGAACCTAGAGGGGAAAAATAACCTCCTCTTTGGGTTTTTAATCAGGCTGGAGTTTTGATGCCCACTTGAGCTTTGGAAGTTAAGCTGAAATAAAACAACTAAAGCTCCTTCCAATGAGGCCTTCTCCAGAGGAGGTAATTTATACCCTCTGTTGCTCCTCACAGCTTTTGATCATGCTTTTTTTTGCCATCCTCCATCAGTTACTCAAACACCACCCCATGTCTCCTTCAGAATAAATCTTACCATCATCATTGTCATATCTCTCCACCTCCCAAACTTAACATCACAGTGTAACCCATCATTTGTCTTGACTTGTCCATAGGCGTTTGCATGCAGAGAGATGTCTTGCTTGATATTCAGTTTGTTGTGATATCTGCCTTTTCCTGGACTATCATCAAGAAATTTACCTTTGTAGCTACAGAATGCCAACCAGCTGGTTTATTTATGTTTGTCTGATATATTTCTGGTATAACGAAAACCTCCTTCAGCTGCCTTTTCAGTGGGGCAGAGTCCATTAACAGGGCACCGAGGTCCAGTCAGACCCCTTTCATCAGCTGTGATTCTTAGTAAAACTCTTGATTCCTGAGTCACTTTCACAGATGAACTGTGTTCCACTGTTGGCTCACACACCCTCTTTATCACGCGTGAGTCACTTACCTGGTCGAGAGAGCGACGAGTGACTTCACCCTCTGACTTCACCGCAGACAGACATGCAGGCACGCCCCCGCTCACTCATTCTTTCGCTTCCTTATTGACACGCTCAGTCATTAGTGTGCATGAATAAACCGGCTTACATATGTACACATACACACACACACAGATACACTTTTTTTGCCCTCGAGGCAACCTTTGAAATACACTAATAAACAACCAGACTCTCCTGCTGGCTCACTTTCCTTCTGTCGTTTGTCGCTCTTGCACGTAGGCTCACCAGGACATGATAATTCTCTTGGCTGATAAGCAGCGGAAATATAGGTAGAGCATGTGTTATAGCAAGAGAGGGAGAGAAATGTAGCTTGTGCTGTTCCTTATCTCTTTATGTGTTTACGTAGCCTAGAGGCATCGGCATGCCTCTGCCACTCTCCCAGGCAGTGCAACACGACCTCAGTCGTTACTGACAGGTTCCCACATGCTCACATCTGCCCAGCACTTTCTACTATTCCCTCTGACTAAGTCCTAATCTACACTCAAGAGTGTGCTCAACTGCTTAATATATGTCTTGTTTACTTGATCTGGGCTGAGTTGCACTTCAAAAAGTTGTCAGTGCTTCTCCCAGTATAACCATTACTGTTTTACTAATTTGAAAATGAAACATTTCTGTCAGTAAGAGACAATGGTGAGGTCAGTGATAAGCTGTTTCCTCCCCCCTGTTTGTGCCCCCTTTATCCTCTTTAAGTTGTGGAGATCAAACTGTGAAGATGGCAGTAGAGGTACTTCAAGCTCCCCCTGTGGCTGGAATGGGAAGTGCACCACACCCTGCATTACTCCTGGGCAGGCAATGCTGGTGGTGTTGACACATGAGAGAAAGAGATTTTATCTCTCTGCTTGTCTCCCTCTGTGGGTCATTATTCATTTCATTACTGACTAATTTTGTTCATCTGTTCATTCCATCATCATAGTACATTTATGTTTGATCAAGTTTGTTGAATGAGTGTCCTCCAAACAACTACCTCATTGTGTTTAGGGATGAGTTGTGCATCCATGAAAGCCTCTGTGTGTTTTTTTTGTGTTCATGATGTTTACATACCTTTGGTTTGTGTAGTGTCATTATTCCGTTCCATGCAGATTTTTTTTTGTTGAAACACACTGCGAACTACGAACCAAAGCGTTAACTCGTCACTGACTTTCACATTATTTTTAATGTTTGTGGTCAAGCCATCTTTAGCTAGTTGCAACACCATAACTCAATTCATCAGAAAGAAAATAGAGCAAGGTTTTATTGTTGAGCTTCGATGCAACTTAAAGTGCCTGAGCTTCACAAGATAAAGCTGGGTGCAATTAAAATTCAAATGAAAGCTGATTACGGTTGCTGCTTTCACTTTTGGTTTTTTGTTTGGTCAATACTGTAACGAGTCGCTTGTCACTATGGAAAAGTTCCACTGCCCAGTCAGTGGTGTGGTGTGTGTGTGTGTGTGTGTGTTCGTGTTCATAAGTGCGTATTTATCCTTTTATTCTAAGCAGTCTCTTCTTTCTCTCTTCAGAACGGCCGCATTCCTTGTGATGCAGACATAGAGAGGCTGACACTCAGCGAGGGTTACATCAACGGGACACACCACGTAAGCATCTTTCAGAGCCCTCTCAATTTCAGTTGTTTAATGCGTAACATGGCTAACCCCGTGTGAAACCTGTATTCGTCATTTCCCTTGAAATGTGTGAATATGTGTGTGTAGTTCAGGATGGAGCCTGGTCAGATGGTGCAGGAGTCCTACACGGTAGAGGAGGAACCCCAGGAGTCCCCACCCATTGTCTCTGTGGAGACCACTGAAGATGGCACCACGCGGCGCACAGAAACCACGGTAACATGAGATCCAAATAGAAACACTTGTTGCCGTGTGCTGTATACAGAGTGACATGCTGGCAGAAATGGTTACAAATGAGTTTATTCTGGATCTTTTTTTACAGCTTTTGTGATGTACTTTGGATTATAAAGCTATAACATACAAATTTTCTTGTGTTAAATATTCAGCTTTAACATCTTCTCTCCTGTCTCTCTTTCCTTTGCTCTTTAAGGTAAAGAAAGTAGTAAAGACCACCACCACTCGTACAGTCATCCCCTCCGTGTCAGACACACTTTCCCTGGATGGTGGGGGTTCAGTAACAGGCATGTCGGCCTACAGCGCGCCCATGGACCGGGTCTACAGGCAGGGTCCCGGCGCAGGCATGCCTATGGACTACCCCACTCACACCGTGCCCAGAAACTACCACTACGGACCTCCAGGGGGCTATGATGACTACCGCGCAGGACCTCCGTCTGAGACCTACGCAAGCCTTACCAGGGGTGCTCGCATGGATGATCGCTACAGGTTTGTTGCTGTTAACACAGCTCATGCAGGATTCAAACCACCAAGGCAGAGCAGACAGTAATTTCACAATTTAATTAGCCAACTTTCCTCCTTTTTCTGATCTCTTTCTCAACCTCTGTTTCTTTCTCTTCTCTAGACCAGTCCATCCAGATGGGTACAGAACTCTGGATCCGAGCTATAGAGCCCCCAGCAGGAACCAGCTGGACCCATATGCTGCTCAACCACAGGTATGTTCAACAATCACTGCGTCACTTTGTTTGGTGCTTTCCTTTTTGCAGGATTATAACTTGGTCTGCTGACCCGTGAGGATTCCCTTGCTCAATTTGGTGCTTTGTTTCTATACTGTATGTTAAGAACTGAATAGGATTTCAATAGGTAAGCAGAGGTTTTCCATTCGGAAATGGAGCTTTAAGCTTGTAGTACCATACCCTTATCCCTGACTCTTTTGTAGGTTGGGCGCATGGGAAGTGCTATGGAGCTATCCTCCATCCCAAGGTTTATTCCAGAGCCTTACGGTCTGGAGGATGATCAGCGCAGCATGGGCTTTGATGAGCCTGACTATGGCATGGGACACCCAATGCACTATAGCACTGTGCCCCGGAACCACCACGCATTCCCCCATGGGCCCCCACGCAGAACTGGGTAAGTAATGTGTGTTTTTGTGGTGACTCATCTATGTTTTAGGGATGACTACTGTAGTGTCTGTAAGTCATCTGTTAGAATTAAGTCCTCAAGATAATTTTTACTACAATTACATTATATTACATTTACAGTTCTTGGTCTGGGGCCAAAATCAGAGCAATTTTCACATGACCTCTCTTAGGGCTGGATTAAAAAAAGATTCTCTGATTAATCCTGATTTTTATTTGAGTGATCCAGTATTGATTCTTGAAATCCCAACATCGATCTTTGCATTTGCGCCTTTCCTCAGTAAACATGTCCATCTGTGCTAAATGTTACATGTATGCAGTGGTTACTTTTTGGGAGTGCTTTAAGTAGTATATCTATGCATTAGTGCTTTGTGGAAATCAAGTTGTTACAATTTGCACAACAAGGTTATTTGAGGTTAAAACCTACCATTGGATAGCTGCTTTATGAGCTGCCTTGAGTCACAACAAATTTTGAAGCGAATCTAGAGATTCCTACTATAATAGGAGTAGACTAAACACTTTGCACGCTGATCTGAGGTCTAGGTTTGTGTTTGTTGAAGAGATAATATCTCGGGTTACGAGATATGAAGCCGTGGAAATGAACAGTGTGTGGATCCTACTTTATTTAGTCTATCCCTCCCTGAGAGTTAACAGTAGCTAGCCAGCTGTCTGCTGATATCAGACATCTTGTCAACATAAACAGTGCAGATGAATTAGTGGGACGACTTTCAGTTTCTGCTTTCTCTGTCCTCGAATTGATCTGTACTCAGTTGAAGCATCTGCTACTAGCAGTCCATGTGTAGCTGTATGAAATGGGATTTAGCCTTTTTTTTCTGGTAAACAATTTTCTGACCAGGAAATGTGTAAATGGTTTAGCTTATAATGTGTATTTCACACAATTTTTTTTGTCAGGGAAACAGCAGTGTTGCTCAACGGTTGAACGTAAAGTGCCAGGATAAATTATGAGAAGCTGTATTTATCTGATGTAACTGAATCAAGAATCAAATTGAATCAAATTAAAACTTACTTAAATCAAAAGTAAGTTGATTCTGGACAGTGAATCGAAATTGGTAGATCAGTACGGATATCCAGCCCTAACCACCAAACAGTTACAAGGCTCAGGTGTATAATTTCCCTATGTGTTTGTATGGGTAGATGTCTGTGTGTCGTCAGAAAGTGTGTACATTCACACATTCAGATTTTTTGCTTTCTTTCCTCCTCAGGAGTTACGAGGGCACCTTGGATGGTGACATGAGCGGTCCAGGGGACATGTACTATTGGGGTGGAGGAGCGCCTCTGGCCCAGGGTGAAAGAGGAAGCATGGCCTCATTGGACAGCACTCTAAGGAAAGGTCCGGGCCCTGGTGGTTGGCGTCAGCCAGAGCTGCCAGAGGTCATCGCCATGCTCAACTACAGGCTAGACCCGGTCAAGAGCAACGCAGCTGCATACCTGCAGCATCTCACTTACAAGAATGATAAGGTAAGAGACGCACATGTGCAAGCACAGTCTTTAAATTTTTAAAATGTAAAACCTGTATCCTACTACAGCGTTCATTAGGACCAGTTTCTTAGTCAACATTGCTGATTACAAACTTCTTAATGCACATATGTTTACAGTAACCAGGACAAGCTAGAACTCAACTCTAGCTAGCTAAGCAACTTCAGCTGGTTTGACAGCAAGCAACTTTTACTCTTTTAATTTAAAAAAACTGCAAAAAACAGTGTTGACGGGACATTTCTTTACTTTACTTTACTTGACCCCCATCCACATCCACTGCTTATGTCGCTTTTCCAGGTGAAGTCTGATGTGCGTCGTCTGAAAGGCATCCCAGCGCTGGTTTCTATGCTTGACAACCCAAACAAAGAGGTCAGTTTGCATGGCTTTCAGTTCATTCTTTACTTTGATAGAAGTGTATTTATAATTGGACTAGGTGGGGTAAAAGTGAGGCTTAGGGGATGTAGTGTATTTCTTATGTAATACTAAGACAATTCATTCGCCTGAGCCAAGTTGGAAGGACAACGTGAACGCGAAACTCAACCTTAATATCAGGTGAATGAGAAATAAGCATTACGTATTTGAGTTCTCTTGGTTAAATCCTGGAGGTCAACATTTGTGCTAAAAATGGTTTCGGCCAAAACATTCTGCGGTTTTTTTAATGATTCCCTTTCATTTAGGCCAAGCTGTGGCAAAGTTTTGCTGATGTTTGTATGGGCATTACCAAGCAAACCACATCATGCATTCCACTCTTGAAGCACAGAAGCATCTTAACTTCACATTTCATGCTCTACAGCCAATGACAAGTTTGTAGTCTGGTGTGTGTCGGATGACTTGCTGACTGGAGAAATGGGTCAGACAGCAACTGCATCCTTTTTAAGTGGTTCCAAAGACTCCACTCCACTTTTTGTGTGTGTGTGTGGAAAGCTAAGAAACAAAATACAACAGATTAAATGATGTTCATGAACTTGTGCTGAAATTAACTTTGCTTTTTAGTGAAAATATGTAAGAAATGTGGCCTAATTCGCCAATAATTATAGGAAATTACTTGCATGAGTAGCCCTGCCAAGACCCATGTAATTAGCATAGCGCAATCTAACTGTTATGAGGGCATGTCACCGTTTTCTACTACTACGCCAAATCCATGTATGTGAAATCCATGCTCCCTAAATGATTCTCTGTCATGACTGATCACTCATTAAACTGTTAATATCTTTCTGTTATAGGTTCACTACGCAGCCTGTGGAGCGCTAAAGAACATCTCATATGGCAAAGATCCAGACAACAAGATCGCCATCAAGAACTGTGATGGAGTGCCTGCTCTGATCAGGCTGCTGAGAAAGACCCACGACCAAGACCTCACTGACACTATCACAGGTAATAATATATAGATTTTTTTCAACACTCCTAAACCCATAGATACTTAATTTAGAAGTTTACTGCAATGTAAGGCTAAGAAAGGAGAAACTGGAACCATCACATTTTGGCATTTTTGCTTAAAATGACTTGAACAATGAATTGATTATCAAAATAATTGCAGATTATTTTTTTGTCTGTTGTCTAATCAATTGATAATGGATTAAACCATATACGGACTACTCCTATAGTTCATCTAAATTCACAGAGATGACATTCCACACAAATCTGGAGGTACCACTACCCATCTGCCAAGCTATGATTTTCTATAGGGCTATTTTTAAAGTGACAGTTGGCAAGAGTGCAAGTAAGCTGCATAAATAAAGTGGGCATTTTTGCATATTTTAAATTGTATGTTTTTCCCAGGGACGCTGTGGAACCTGTCGTCTCATGACTCTGTGAAAATGGAAATTGTGGACCATGCACTGCACGCCCTCTCCGACGAGGTGATGGTGCCCCATTCAGGATGGGAGCGAGGGAGCAATGGAGCAGGAGGCGGGGAGGAGAACTGCAAGCCCAGACACCTTGAGTGGGAGACGGCCCTCACCAACACAGCAGGCTGCCTGAGGTAGGGAGGAAAGGGAAGAAGGGAGGAAGGATGGAGGTAGAAAGCAGATTAGAGCTGTTTGATAAGGAAGGAGAGGGAAGGAGGGAGTGATGATGAAAATGGAGAGATGAAAATGGAAAGATGCCAGCTCAGCAGACTGACAGAGCAGCGGGACGTGTAAAGGGAAGAAGGCAGCGATGAAGAGTTAACAGAGCAGAATAGCAGGGAACACATCATGGAACGGTTTTAATGGAGAGGAAGGGAAGCAACTGTGTTCATGTGAAGCCTTTTGTCCCACTAATGATAAAAATCATGGAACAGCCTGATGTGTCCTTCCCAACCTGAATCTGGAAACTGGCCCATTTTACCAGACATTTTAACTATGTTTTATAAACCTTTTAACAGATATTTGGTAATATCTATACGATAACTGCAGTAAAACCTACTGTTCCAAAGTCACTCTTACAGTAGAAAGAAGCCCTCTCTTATTGCTAGCACATAGAAACAGGATATCTTATTTAATTTCATATACTTCACATTAAAAAACTTTTGGGTTAAATGTCAATCATTTATTAAAGCTGAAATTCTGGCTGAATTGAAGCCACAGTAACTGGTAAGTGAGATCAGGACAGTTGAAGAGTTTACAGGGAGGGGAAGCAGAGGACAGTGGGGCATTGACTTAAACAGTGTAAACAGTATGTTCTGGCCACCAGGTCTGTTATCTATGCATTCCCCTTGTTAATTACAGTGTTTGCTTCTGTGTGTAGAAAAGTATGTGTGAATAACTTGGTAATCTTGAAGACTTAAAAACTTTGGTATTTGCAGAAAGGGTCTGGACAGTATCATTCAGTTCACAGCATGACTATTATCTGGAGTCAGACTAGTCCTGCAGATTATTACTGACGCACATATTGATCTTCACTCATGAACGTGCAGATGTTGTATTGTATATTATATTAATTGTATATTGTATGTTATCAAGCGCTTGTGGTTTGGTGTTGCATACTTTTACCTGTATTTTTGTTTTTTATACACACTCAACATCACAGCTTCCCCACACCACACTCTGTATGATTCTCATGTTTTACCTAAAAATTGCTGCTCCCTTAATGTGACATACCAAAGGTTAGTGGTGAGTTAGATGATCTAACACTGATTAAGCCATCCTCCTCTGATTGAAGAGTTTTTATCTTGTTCTCTTCCTGCACATAGAGAGGATTTATTGACATTGACTACACCTGATGTTAGGATTGTACAACTTTGTGTCCTGCAGTCCTGATTTGATTTAGCCTTTATTTTAATATTATAAATGTTGGCCTACCGCAACATGTAAATAACCTTCCTGGACTGTGCAGTGAAGTGAAATCAATGCCCCCTGCTGTGGAGGGGAGCGTGTCCTGTTATTGTGTGAGAGGGCGTGTCATGAAGAAAAACAGGCCAGCAATCATTCCACAGAGTTTTCTTCTTCGTGGCCCTTTCTTGACGTCCCTACATCAGTGAATTAAGAACTGACCGGGTCTCAGTTTTCCATACATCCAGTTCTGTTAGATCTTTAAGTGGGACTGAGTCACAGAGCAACTGAAGAAATTGGTCCGGAGCTGTAACTTGATCTGGTCGAACTGTACTCTCTTTGTAAAGCAGCAGTTTTAACAGGAGTTTCATTCAAACAGCTCTTGGGGGTGTGTTCAAGCATTGTGTGCTGGAATCCTTTTGTGGTGACTATTTCCTTTCCCCTTTAACCTCTTTAACTGCCTGGTTTATTTCTCCAGCCGTTCACACTGCTAATCCTCATTTTTGTTTTACATTCTTGTTTCTTATCCTTTCAACTCTCCACTCGTCTAAAGAAATGTGAGTTCGGAGCGAAGTGAGGCGAGGAGGAAGCTGAGGGAGTGCACAGGATTGGTCGATTCGCTCATGTACATTGTCCAGTCCCAGATCGACTGTAAAGATGTTGACAATAAGGTATGTAGTATGTATTTACTTGAAATTAAAGTATTTAGTTGACCCTTGTTTCCCAGTGTGGGACCAATAAAGTTTATCTTTTCAGTAGTAAAGAGTTCGAAGTTCAGGCATATTCAAAGAATAATTGAAAACAGGTCATATAATCCACTGTGACTAGGTGATTTGATGTACCTAGAGTGAGAAACTTTGCAGGTTGAGAGTTTGTATTTAAATAATTCTTAATTTTTTCCTCTCATCTGTTTTCTCCACCCCATCTTTTTCCCTCCACCTTTGCAGTTGATAGAGAACAGTGTGTGTCTGCTGAGGAACTTGTCTTATCACGTGCACCGCGAAATCCCCGGCTGTGAGCGATACCAGGAGGCTGCGCCCATCAACCAGGGCCCCGCCCCCTCCAGCCAGAAGGGCGGCTGCTTCAGCTCCCGGAAGGGCAAAGGTCTGAGTGAGCGAGTCAGAGAGAGAGAGAGAAACATATACTGTATTTGTTCAGTCAGTAGGAGGATGATTCAGGATTGCAGTGATGTCACTGCTGTCAGCAGTGTCTTACTAGACTAATACTGACACACACAGACGCACATAGACACTTGGACAAACAAAACCACTGGCTTGCACAGGAATGTTAGCAATTTCCCCAACAGAGAGGAAGCTCACGCTCTCTCCTGCTGCTCTGTTTGTGTTTCACTGAGAGTATTGATTTTTTTTCTCACTGCACACCCCCTTTCTACTGTTTTGTGGCTTTGCCAGTGTAATTATAAAATTATTTTGAAGTGACAAAGACCATCTGTCAACATTCATATACAGTCAGATACTGTCTCCTGAGCTTTGTTTTTCAGATTTTCTTTTTAATAAGGTAGTGTGGAAATAATAATGTAATAAATCCATGAAGGCACTGAACAACCATGCAAACAATATACATTTTAGGAAAAAAAAAGACATTGAGGAATTAAAATAATGTAGGGCCACAACAAAAGATTATTTTCATTATTGATTAATCTGACAATTATTTTTTTGATTAACAGATTAGTCATTTAGTTTCTGAAATGCCAAAAAAGTGAAAGGATTCCCATCAGAATTTCCTAGAGCCCACAGTGACATCTTGAAATGCTTATTTTGTTGGACCAGCCCAAAAGACATTCAGTTTAGAATGAAAATGAAAACAGAAAAGCAGCAAATTCTCACATTGTAGAAGCTGACTAAGAAAATGTTTTGTGTTTTGTCTTACAGAATGACTGAAGCGATTAATTGATCAGAATAGTTGTTGAATTTGTCTTTCTGATAATCAACTAATCGATTAATCACTTAAACGTTTCAGCTCGATAATACTGCACAAAAAAAATTATCAAGTAACCGGGTTTACTGTAATTATACAATCACTCTGAAAGAGAAGACTGCATCAGAGTCTCTGACAAAGATGTGTCATTGGTGTCGTGTACAGGAAATGTCTCAGTTCACTGGTAATCATCTTATAGGTTAAGTAAATAGCTTTTCTCTTTAATAATTTAAATGTGTTATTTATAACTTATCATTTTCATGTGTCGCACAGAAATATGTCACAGCAACAACCTCTCAAACTGATACAGTACAGAACAGCAGGGATGTCTGAATATGAAATGACATCAGCTTGTATGTGCTTTGATTTGCTTTATTTGGCCTTCGTGCTGGGCATGTCACATTACTGAGCCTGTGTGGTGACAGCTGTGCCATTGGGATGTAATCAGGTGTTGATTGGGTGGCTCAGTTATGGCTGCTTTCCTCTTACTTAAATGCTCTCTCTTCCTCCTGTTCTGCCATTTTCTCTCCCTCCTCATCCTTTTTTTCTCTTCTCCCTCCTCTCCATTTTTCTCTCCCCTCTTTGTGCTGGGCTACAGATGAGTGGTTTTCCAAAGGTAAGCTCTTTACCTCTGTATGACTGCACTTTGCTTCCGCTGCCTGTTGTTATCTCAGTGTTAGAGTAGCTGTAGCTGAGCTAATAGATTCAAGTACTGTCTTAGAACTAACATGCATGCGTCCGTCTCACCGTGAAAGAGTCATACTGAAAGTGAAGAATATGCATCTCAGTTTTTTTGTCAGTTTCTGTTTTCCCCTGACATCATATATCTAACCAAACCAAAAAATACTAACAGTAGATGTAGTTCTCTAAAATAAATCTGTTATAATAAGATTTTATGTGTTTCTAAGACTGTGATGTTGATGATTCCTTCCAGGTAGGAAAGACGAGGATGCAGCTGCAGATATAATAGACATTCCAAAGAGGACCACGCCTGCTAAAGGTAATGACAGTGACAATCAGTCACTCAATCTGCAATCTGCATTTTCTCATAATCTTTATGTACCTCTTGCCACACTGACCCTTTCATACGTCTTCCCTACACATCCCCCTCCTCCTCCTGCGCCCCCCCCCCCCAGGCTATGAGCTGTTGTACCAGCCAGAGGTGGTGCGCATCTACACCTCTCTGCTAAAGGAGTCTAAGAACCCCACTGTGTTGGAAGCCTCGGCTGGAGCTGTTCAGAACCTGTGCGCCGGCCGCTGGACTGTAAGAACTGCTATCCATTATTGTCCTATTACACTGTACAACACCGGCGCTCCTTGTGCTGAGTAACTACTGTCCCAGATTGTGGGAATCTGAGGAACCATGAACACAGACTTACACACAGCTCTGACAGCATGCTTCAGGACCAAACAGAGAATACAAGATAACAAATTATTCAAAGCAAAGGCAGTTTTGGAAGTGGACTAAGGGCATTAATACACACCCCTTTCCCATGGTCAAATTATGATCATGTGACTTTTCATATTGGCCTTTTCTTGGACCTTACCCATAACCTAACTTACTACTACTTTGACCTCATCTTCACCTCGAAAATCCACATATTACTAGAGAGGAAAAAACAAATGTTATGGGTTATTGTAAATGTATGCAGGTATAGTCTTGAATACTCTAAGAGGTAAAAATCTGCTGTGCATATTATTAGTGGGAGAACAGAGTAATCTGGGAATACAGGAATTTGAATAAATGCTGGTGCCTCCCTTCAGTAAGCGTCCATAGGATAGATGCCAAACGTTATACTTGCCTATGTCCATTATAAATACAGTCTAATAATGAAGGTTTCTTTCGATAGGATAATCTACAAACTGTTGTAAATGTGTAGTATAACCTTACCAGCTGTCTAGTTTAATAATATACTGTATATATGTCTTTGTTTAGTATGGGCGATACATCCGTGCCTTGCTGCGTCAGGAGAAGGGTCTACCCATGATGACCGAGTTGCTGGCCCATGGAAATGACCGAGTAGTCCGAGCCATGTCTGGAGCCCTCCGCAACCTGGCCATTGATGCGCGCAATAGAGATCTACTAGGTGAGTCAGATTATAAAATATGTACAATGTGCTGTATAAATGGAGTACCAGAAAGAATGACTGTGTCAGTGTTTAATCATGGTTTGATGTTTTAACCACTCCTGTGTTGTTAGGTAAACACGCGGTGCCTCACCTGGTGGCCAACCTGCCTGGTGGTGGTCAGAGTCAGCCTGTGCGAGCGCTGTCAGAAGAGACAGTGGTGTCAGTATTGAGCACGCTTCACGAGGTGCTGGGCTCTAGTCTGGAAGCAGCCAAGACCCTCAGGGCCTCGCAGGGCATTGAGAGACTGGTGCTCATTAACAAGGACGGGTAAGGGCTGATAGAAGAGATACGTTTCTGCTTGGCAGTTTTGAATTACTCGCTCTCATTGTGGGTCTTCTTTTTTAAATTCTCTCTCTCTGCCTGTCCTGTCCACTGGGATCACCAGTAATCGCTCTGAGCGGGAGGTACGTGGTGCTGGCCTGGTGCTGCAGACAGTGTGGGGCTACAAGGAGCTGCGGCGCACTTTGGAGAAGGACGGCTGGAAAAAGACAGACTTCATGGTCAACCTAAACCCTCCCAGCAACAACGCTAGAGCCAACGGAGGATATGAGGACAGTACTCTGCCGCTCATAGACAAAGGTCAGGAAGTGAAAGGGAAGCATGTGCATGTATAGTGCTGTACAAGGCTGCAAGTCTCAAGTGTCCTCTGTCCTCAGACCTTTGTCTAAAGTATTGTCCATACAGCAGTATTAAACATTGGCTTTTTTTTGAAACTTTTACCTGCAAAATACACAAAGATGACTTTTGCATTGCTTTACAGTTTGTAATGCTAATGCTTGTTTCTATGTGTTGCATAAAGTTAAGAGTTAACTAAGAGTCTGAATTAATTCTTAAATGTTTGTCTCAACCTGCTTGGCATGCAAGACATTTATGGGTTTACCACACTGGAACATTTCAGATAATCCCAGTTGAGTTTGTCCGTCACCACAATGTATATTTGATTTTCTTCTTAATATATTCAAAAGATCTTTTAAGCTCTTTGGCACTGACTTTAAATTTTCCTAACCCCACCCATCACACACCAAACTAATGTGAAATACATATTTGCAAATACTAGCTGTCTCATGTCTCAGGAACTCAGGAACACTTACAAAACACTCACACACCTGCACACTCAGGCAGACATGTCTGAGGGAACAGAAACATTTAACTTTACAGAGAAACTGTGATGTTGATGCTTGCTGTGTTTGCATCTTTTGATACACACAGGCAGCAAAGGGGACCGGGAAATGATTCCAATGAATGACTTGGGACCAGGTGAGAGTGAGTGAAAACAGAAAAGACACATACACCTGGACAGAATTAGCACGTGATTCATTTGATCTAAGCATGTCTAAAACATACAAACACACACATACACACACACTTACCTCTGGTTTACACATTTTTCTTCCTCTTAAGATGCCTACTCCACACTGGACCAGAGAGGGAGAAGGAACACTCTGGATAACACACTCGAACCTGCTGACAAAGATGCAGTACAGGTAAACACGGGCCACATGCACACCACATCCCTCACCCCTCACACACACATAGCCCTGCATGAGCATTACCTAATTCCCTTAATTCTGACAAACTCTACTACATACTTCCTACATGCCTTCCCTAACCCTAATATAACTTTAAGCACTGAAAACAGACTGAAGAATAATAGTGCAGATAAGACCTTTTTTTTCTTTTTTTACACCAGATCCCTCACAGATTGTAATGCTTCATTATTTTCTACAAATTCTATTTGCCCGTGCATCACCTTTTCTGGTGAATTCAGGAGTGTAGGGTCTGTGCGTCTCAAAGCATGTCATATCAAGATAAAGAGTTGTAGGGAAAAAACAGTTTCATCATCTGGAAACTACACACCTTCTGAGCTTCCAGGTTAAATGATGATATACAGACCAGTGTCCTCAATTCCAGCTAAAAACGTAACCGTGTGAACGGACATGCTCTCACACATACCCACAGACAGCATGTCGACGCATGTCTTGTTTCACTGTGGTTGAAGTGTCTTGCACATAATTTCTCACAGGTGTTCTTTTTTTCCCCTGAAACATAACATGACCCAACATTATACTAACCTGTTGTAACCCTTCTTTCTTTTCTCATCTGATGCCTTATTTCCCTCCACTTTTTTCTCTTCCTGTCTTGCTGTTCTGTGTTTCCCTCACTCTTACTTTTTCATGTTTAACCCCTTCTTCTTTACTTACCTCCTCCTCACTGTGTGCCTTGTTTCTCTCTCCCTATGTCTCTTTTGGTCTCTCTCTCCTTCGCTTTCGGCCTCTCAATCTATCACACACTCCTCCTCTCTATTTTTTGTCTCTCTCTCTCAGGGAGGGATGTATGGGGAGAGGCAGGCCTCTTTGCCTCTAATGGATTCTTACGATGGTTAGGCTACACCCACTGTCACACTGCATGTCAGCGCATGGTATGTGTGACCCCTCTCCCCCCCGGGCCCCCCCCCCCCCCCCCCCCCCCTCCTTCCCCCCGTGGGTTCCCCCCCCCCCCCCCCCCCCCGGCTGCTCCTCACAGCTCACTGTATGGCCTAATATTGAACTGTGACTAGTTGTGTGTTTGAGAGTGACCAGTGTTGTCAGTGAGCTTCCACTCTACTGTATTTTGACTGTTTTTTGCTCCCCCTGCTGGTGAAAAGTGTCAGTGATTTTTAGTTTTCTTGAGATGTGATTTTTATTTATTTTTTCTCTGCACAGTTTTTGTGTGATTTTTGTCTAATATGTGGTGACTTTGTTGCCTGCAGCCACTGTTGTGTATTGTATTTTGTACTGTGTTTTTCTTTTTTTGAAAGCCTCTGCTGCAAATCAGAATTCTAAATGTGTGATTTTTTTTTTTTCCCCCGCTTCACATTAGCTGCTACACACCATCAAATCCCACACTTGTGCTTTCTCTTGCAGAAAAACTGATAGTGTGCATCACAAGACGACAGCCTCCTCCCACCTACTGCCCTTGCTGAACTGACAACGTGGGACCACTACACTACCGATGGGACTTAAACTCCATCCTTTTACACTCGACTCTTCTGTCCCTCCTTACTCTTTTTGCGGCTTCCCTTCTCTCTCTCTCTCCCTTTCTCTGTTACATTCCTCCATTCGCTGACTCACTATTGAAACCACATGGACAACTGACGTGGATCTACGCTCCCTGTGGACAACCAGATGCGACACTACGACCACTTTAAGCTCTGCGAGTCTTTAAAACTCCAAAAAACAACAAAAAAAGCTAACCACTCCATCAGATATGGTGGCACCAACACTACATCTCCACACAAAAACACTATGACTTGCTTGGACAACACTAACGCTCTCTCTTCAGCAAAAAGCAGAGACTGTGGCTTCATCTGAGGACTTTTGTAATTCTTGGAGGTCGGAGCATAGACTTATTAAACCATTATTAAACTAATTAAATGGAACTGTTGGGATCAGAACAGGACATTTTGTTGACATTTTACATAAATGGCTATTACACTCTGTTTTGAAGAAACTGAGCGAATGTGTAATTTTCTCTCCTGATGGTTAAATACTACAAAAAAAAAAAGAATTTCCTACCATTGAGAAACCAATGTTTATCGATTAATCAGATATGTGTAAACTTTCTGCTTCTGTTTTGGTAGTGGTTGTTCCTCTTCTTGCTTTGCTTTGTACCACAGTAATGTACATGTGCCAAATGACACTGCTACTGCTGCAACTGCCAATACTGAATGCAAGAACTTCACACACTCAAGACTTTTTAACTGCAGCTACACTGAAAATTGTCTTCTGCTTTGTTTTGTATGCAGTTTGTGTCAGTGGCAGATTACCACCAAGATGCATGGGGGGGGGGGGATTCTGCATTTTTCTGTATTTGATTGTGGTCCATAGATATAAGGGGACAGAAATAGAGCAGAGAAATTCTTCTACACCTCGGTGGAATAGACAGTAAAGTCTGTGCTACGTTTCTATCTTTCTGATAAATGTAAGCCCTGTAACTTTGTCATTTTTTGGGGAGACATCACAGGAATCAGTGGGTGTGTTTCCTTTTATCCACAGGTCTGTAATCTTAAGAATGTGTACATACAAGACTGTCTCTAACAGTGGGCTAACTGGAGTGCCTCGCTTATTCAGGACAGGTTTGGTGGATGTGTCCAACGTGACATTGGTAAACAATCAAGGTGTCTTTTTTTCTGAGCAGGTCACTAATTGAGCATAATGTACATGGAACTCATCAGTTTTCTATTCTGCAAAATAATGGAATATGTGAACTTGTATGTATGAAAGAGTTGATTCTTGTTATTGGGATTGGATTTTTATTTTTTTCTTTACGAGGTATAAAACTCTTGTTCTGTATAATTTACTGCTTCACAAACCCATACCCTACCTGGCTTTAAGACAACAGAACAGTACATGGGAGAAGACACAGTATTGTCTGTTTTGGCCCACGTTTCTTTAGTACAGTGCTTGTTCTGTAGAAGAATGCATACTTTTAGTGTCGAGATGTAGATACTTATTGAGTGGCCAATTAAAATAAGCACTAGGGGAGTATAATGCGTGTTTTTCTCCCCCCCCCCCCTTTTTTTAAAAAACAAAACAAAACAAAATTTTGTTTTCCATCCAAATTGAAAAACACTACAAAAGAGGCCTCATTTTCTCAAAGTAACAAGTTGCCTTCAAGAGTGGACTGACTAAAAGAACAGAGAGGAGCAAGGGTTGTGGTAGAAAATCTGTGTAAGGAGGCATAGATCAGAATTTTGCTATTCGATAAGTGGAGGAAGAAATAAGCACATTAAAACTATATATACAAGAGAATATTTGTTAATTTTAATGATTTTATGTATTTCTTTTTTTATATTCTGATTTGGGTTTAATTGTTTTGGGTGCTCTGGGTGAATGCATATGCAATCAGTTTTACTGTTGATTGAAAACATTCAGTTTATGTCTTAATTAAATGCAAAATAAGTTAGCTAAACAAAATCCTCCAAGAGTCATCAGATACTGGAACACTAATGGAAAAAAATCTGATTCTGGACTACACCTTAATCTCTTTGCCTTGGCTCTTAAAATTGCACATTCTCATTTATGAATGAATTATGTAACTAGCAATACTGTTTTTAATAAAAAAGAAAATGATTTCTCGGAGCCTTTCTTTTCTTTTGCCTCTAGATCACACTGTAAAGAATCCGTGAGAAGAAGTTCATAATGGAAAGAGAAGAGACTTGCTTCAGTGCTGTTTTCGTCGTTGACACGAGCAGCCAGTAGGTGTCGCTGTCAGTCAGCGACTCAGTCGCTTAGATGTGACAACAGTGCGGGAGACATGTTAAACATTTAATAGTTCTTTGACTTTTCTTTAGATGTTTAAATTTCGTGTTCTAATTTGGATTATAGTTCAGTTGCCCGAAACACGGCCGCTCGTGCAACAGAAAAATACCGGTGAGTATAATTTTCAAGCTACGAAGCTTTAGCTGCCGTGTGTGACTAAAGTTAGTGTTAGCTTGATCGCTTTGAGCTGAGCTGACAGTTGAAACGGGATTAATTTAACCGTCATTCTAATCGACAACATTATCAAATCGCTGTTTAGGAATGAGGTGGATATTACGCTTTTGTTTAATTTGTCGAATAGGGGTTTCTGTCATTTTTCTGCTAACCACGTAACTAGCTATTAGCAACATTGGTCACACTTTGACCCTCAAAATCATCGAGGAAATAGTTTGTCAAATTGTACCATGTGGCTAAAGCTAACAGAAAATAGATAAACAGAAGTAAATATATACATTTGCCGTCTAAAGTAAAACATCACACTGTATTTTAACATCAAGTTCACCGTGTTAACGTTTTGCGTGCGCAGTCCTGCTCCCCCACGTGCGGCGTCGCCCCTACCAGCTATCCGGTTTGAGGAAAGACTGGCACGTGAACCGAGCAGCGCTGAGTTTCTGCCATGTTATAGTAAAGTCGTAGTGTGTGTTCACACAAACCCAAATCAGGGGCGAAAGTTCAGCTCTAGGCAGAAGTAAACAGGTAGGTTTTGAGTGGATGTGCCACTGTTGCCATCAATACTGTGTATCCTTCTGTGTGTGTCTTTCACGAATGTTTTAAACATTTTTTTTATCCAAATCTGTTCTGTCTCCTGTCCCCCCTTTCTCCAAGTGCCCATGTGGACATGCAGAGGTACTGGTGGCCAGGTTATGAGATGCAGCTTCTTGCAGAGCTGCAGAGACAACAAAACAACGCCCAATTCTGTGATACACTGTTACAAACTGAGGGTGAGGGTGAGCTATGTAGATAATAACACAGTGCTGACATTGCATACCTGAAGGTTTGAATTCAGTGGAAACAAAATATTTTTTTCTCCATCTACTCCTTTTTGTAAAGGTATCTCAGTGCCAACCCACAGTTGCATCCTTGCAGCTCTCAGCCCCTACCTGTCTCAGAAGCTGGCAGCCTCCCCGTCTCCTCCGTCCGGCCAGAAGCATCGGCTCCAGCTCCAGCCTGTGAAGGCCCAGACCCTGTTGAAGCTGGTTGGTCTGCTGTATTCTGGGCAGCTGGAGGTAAAAGGAAGCGTTGAGCACGATGACGTGTTGGCTGTAGCCCGCCAGTTTGGGATTGCAGATCTTGTAGAGGGGCAGAAAGACGAGGGGATGAATGTGGGAGAACTCCAAGAGAAGAGGCAGAGTCTCGGGAGTTTCAGCGAGAATGGCTGTCAAGCCGAGGAAAGCAGATGGAGGGATGAAAACAGGAAAATGCAGGACGCCCAAGTTCAGGCTGAGATGGCTGGAAGGAGGGACACAGATTCTCCAATTGAAAAGAGAAGTTGTATATCTATAGGAACACAGACTGTTAAAGCTGATGAAAAGTCAGTGGGCAGTTTTATTATTCTGTCCGGCCAAGCTACCCCTCTGTCCCCAGAGTCTGAACTCAAAGCTCAAAGCTTGGATTTTTCTGTCATGTTGCAACCCCAAAGCCTCACACTTGATAAACAGTTTTGCTCCGCTTCTTGCCCAGGCATTTACAGTATGGACAAGGGAGCACCAAGTGATGGAGAGTCTCCTTTAAACCAATCCTCTGTCTGTGTAATAAATCCCACATCAACTCCAGCTTTGTTCGGTGAGACGTTGACCTTCCCCATTTCACTTATTGATGACTCAGAGTCCCCAAGTTGTGAGGAGGGTAGCGGCCACCAGCAGTCATCTGAGTCTGGGGACAGCATACAGGCCTTGGCTGAGGAAAGAACAGAACTGGAGAGAGGAAAAAGAAATGGCATGACAGCTGACGACAGAGGAGATACAGAGCAGCCAAGCCAGGCTGACACAGATGAGATGCCAGGAGAAGAAAGCACAAAGTCCACAGTGAGGCATGTTGGGATGAAGAACATGGCCAAGATGAAAGAGATGCAGCAGATGATGGAGACCACACAGATCTCTATCAGGGTAAGGAGAGAGAATTACATTTTTTCACGTAGAAAATAACCTGGAATGAATCCCCTTTATAGTAAGTTGTGTACATAAACCTTAAGGCTACTGTATGGCTTATGCTTCACTATGTCCAAATTGCAAAACTACACTGCAATAGACAAGAGTGTTGCAAGTCATGTTACATAATGTTTGAGCCTAATGTTTTTTCTTTCAGCATGAGGCTAAGATATCATATTGTTTGGTTGCGACTTCCTGGTGTAGTGTTGATTTATTTTCTGGCAGGCATGTTTTTCAGGGTGTCATAGTCACTCGACTGCTGTTGCCTAAAATTTTGAGTCACGTCTCTGTTTCCCCTCGAGTGCAGTCACCACAGTAAAGGTGGCTTGACAGTTCTATGACAGAATTGTCCCGACTCAGCTGTGATGTGTTTGTGATATCCTCAGACTGTCATGACGTGTGTGTGGGAAGACTCCTGTTTATCTTTGTGTTGTCATCATCATCACTGTGTTTTCTTCCCTCTGTGCAGGTGAAGCTGAGGAGGAGGACTAAAGGAGAAGTGTGGGAGGTGGTGAGCATGCGAGACGCAGATGAGACCTTGTCAGTTCTTGCCTCCCTGAGACAGGTAGATAAGAATGGTGATGAAAAAATGAATATATTATAAATATAATTACTTGTTTGTCAAGTGCAATAAATACGTGAGAATTTCTCTTGGTGGTGCAAGGACAGAAAAAACAAGAATAACTCATTTTTAATAGTATTTACTTAGCAATGATACGGCAACAGGAAGACATGTTAAAGACATATCATACATGCACTGTGTATACACTGATCAGCCACAACATTAAAACCACTGACAGGTGAAGTGAATAACATTAATCATCTCTTTATAATACAATGTTCTGCTGGGAAACCCTGGGATCTGACATTCACTTGGATTTTACTTTGATACATGCCACCCAATTTAACATTATTGTAGACCAAGCACACCTCCCTGTGGAAAACGCACTCCCCAGTGGTAGGGGCCTCCCCCAGCAGGACGGTGCTCCAACCACATCACAAAAACTGCTCAGAAATGGCTCAAGGAACATGACAAAGAGCCCAAGGTGTTGACCTGGCCTCCAAATCTGGTTGAATATATGTGGGATGCACCAGAACAAGCCAGATGTTTGAGGCCCCACCCGGCAACCCACAGGACCAAAAGGATCCGCTGCCAATATCCCAGTGCTAGACACCACAGGACACCCTCAGAGGTCCCGTTTCCATACCCTGACGGGTCAGAGCTGTTTTAGTGGCACAAGGATGACCTACGCAATATTATTTATGCAAGTGGTTTTAATGTTGTGGCTGATCAGTGTATAAGGGATAGGCATTTTATGATAAATAACTATTTAACTTTAACATTGAAATAAATAAGTAGCTACATCACCTTTTCAAATGTTGCTACAAAGTTGGCTCATATTAGGATCCATGATTATGTTCATCTTTCTATAGGATGGCTGCCACCACAAAAGGCCAGAGACAGACCTTTCAGACATTCCGCTTCCTCCCTCCATTGTCCAGCCAAACCCAATACAGAAACCAGAATGGCATATTCTTCAACCTGTTACCAACTCCCTCACGTCACCACTTCACCCCAACACCTCCTCTGACACCCAGCCACCCTCTAGTGACTGCTTCACCCCAAACCAGAATGATGGCCTCGAGGCAGCTCCGCTCCTGCAGCATCAGGACTCTGTAGAGGAGTCTGATGAGCAGATAGAGAAGCTGTTGGAAGACATCATGATGGGCATCAACATCCTCCCCAACTTGGAGAGGGACTTCAAGAAGTCTCATCACCTTCAACTGAGCCATGACAGAGTACTGAATATTTCCCAAGACCCAGTTACACAGAACGATGCAGGGCACAGTCAGATGCGTGCTGCTGTCAGTGCAGCAGGGTGTGTGTTTAACCAGGATTTGGGTTCACAAACTTGCAACTCATCAGCAGATACAGGTATGTAGATGCATTAGTTTGCTGTAAATGAGTTTTTCTTACATAACAAAAAAGGTTTTCTGAACCATAATATAAAGGTATTGAGATTATTGTCCATCAGTTCTTTGATCTTTTTATTTTTTCCCTCTGTAACTTGTCAAAATAGATTCCTCAGGATAATTTCACACATAGAGGAAAACCTATTACCAGTTTGTTTTATTGTCCTTTATTTGATTCCATCAGTACTGTGAAAAAATATGATTATGTCACACAAAGTCATCCCTCCTCCATGTTTAAAATGTTAAGGCAAAAAACAGTATTTTCAAACTGCTACAGCTTTCCAAATATGCATAATTTTTATGTGAATCATCATCCAAGCACCAAGCCAATAACATCAAATGACTTGTTTTGTCCCAACAACAAGGCATTCAGTTTACTACCACATGAGACAAAGGGAAACAAAATTCCTCACAACTGAGAATCAAATTTGACATATATTGATTAATTGTCAAAAAACTGGTTGCTGATTTCATTTTCATTGACTAATGGTTTCAGCTCTAAATTTAAACTGAGAACTCAGACTTTCCCTTAAATGTTCTTTCTGTTTCATGCTTTTCAGTCCTACATTCGATGAGCACTTCTTATTTTATCACACCAACAGACTCAGTTGAACCTGATCTCAGTCTCAGTCCACAATCTAAATGCCCACATTGTCAGTTTTCATGCTACACAAAACCCCCCATCCTAACATCAATCACCTCAGCTTTGTTAATTCAAGATGGATTGATTGCAGTCTTTCCACCTGTTGTGCAGGTATCCATTGTTGTTTCAACCAGTCCAGCTGCCCAAGCTTTTCCTCTGTACTGCCGGATGCTGCGGTAATCCAACAACAGCAGGAGCGCTCTCCACACTATTATTCATCTGTCATATCCATGTGGCAGAGTGACGAAATGAGCCATCAGAACATGCCGTTATCCAAAAGTCAAGAATGTCCACATCCTGACGCACCTACAACAAGATCAGTCATACCCTCAGCTTTCTTCTCTTCTGGGCAGAAACTACATTACCCAGCATTACGGGACCTGTCCTCACAAGACAGTCAGCTCAATCTTGAGTTTTTACCTCTGAGGAATGGCAATGAGACACAGTCCATGCATACTACTGTCCTGTCTATACCTTGCATGGACGATTTGCGGCTTCCTCAATGTCTCTCTCCATTAGAGCCTTGCACCTCAGCGACAAAACGTCAGCCTGCTCCCAACAACCCCATGAACCTTGGTAATAAAGTTCAGCAACAGCCATCTCTACATGGGCGACCTTGGCTGACAGAAAACCCTGGATCAATAAAATTTCCCCTGAGTGCCATCACTCACAAAGAAAATAAAAGTACGTCTTTACCACAGGACTGCAACTGTTTGTCAAAGCACTGGCAGGAACATCTGGAGTTGAATCCACAAAATGAGGGTACCTTGGCAGAATCTTGTACTGTGAAAGAGGTGGAAGAGAGAGAAACACTATCTTCTGGTCAACCAAACGCTGCAGAACTGAAATCTGGCCCAAGGAAGATGAAGGAAGACGACACAGCAGGGAATACAATGGCACCTAAAAGGAGGACAAAACGCACCAGTCATCCACAAGATGCTGCCAGTTCTCTCTTGGCATACAAACATGTAAAAATCGGTGATGGAACAAAGAGTCAAATCAACTTGAGTGTTTGTCAAGTCAGTTTATCAAGCAACAATGTGCTTGTCAAGGAAAGAGGAATGGCCACCAGCTCTGTGAACATTCCATCCAAACCAAATCAACAGTCACTTGTCACAGAGAGCTTGAGAGAGAAACCCAGAATATCTGTGGCGAATACTGCCCAAACTCGAATCAGAACCAGGGGTTTTTTGAAAAAAACTGAAAAGTCACCAAGTGACACAAGCCCAGAAGATTCTTTAGTTGCAAAACCTGGGGCCTACAGAGCTCAGACGGCAAATAAACAAGGAGTCACAAACCAGAAACGTGGAAGACCACCAAAAACAAAACTTAGAGATCCTATCCTTCCGAACAACAATCCTGCTCTCCCTGAAAAGATGGGCTCTAATGAAGAAAGTCAGCAGAAAATGGACAGGAATTTGCCAAAAGAGGATTTAGAAAAGGGGGACAAAACAAAGCAAAAGTGCAAAAAAAGAAGGATGAATAGAAGCACAGAGGAGGGGGTAATTCCACCAAAGAAGACCATAAGCATTGAGAGCACTGACAAGCCTGATGCAGGTATCAATGACATAATCCCAGACGTAAGAAAACTTGGGACATCCAAATGGCCACAGATGGTCACTCTGAAGGAGTTTCAGAAGCTTCTTAAAAGGCAACACTCAAAAACAAGGAAGTTAAAAGAAAGCCTTGAAACAAATGGAACTTTAAAAGATGCGGAAAGTGAAGGGATCGCGAACAGAGACAGCACATATAAGGAATCAGCTAAAGACAAAGAGATGGACATAGACATCACTCAGCCTCAAGACCGGGTCGGGAGTGAACAATCTTCAGTCATTAGTGTCACAGTTGATAAAAATCACAATCAAGTTTTCAGCGAATCAACAGATGGCACAGACAGCTCTACTAAGAAGACCAGTTTTTTGTGTGGTGGAAACCAACCAGTGTTTTCCTTTGATGACCTGGAAGAAGTGGTGGCCAAGTTAGCAGCTGAGAGGGAGCAACCACTGATGAATCTTTATGAAGGTAAGGTGTTTGTTCTGATAGTCAGGGTTGATTAGTGGTAGATTCTGAAGTCCTATTTTTCTGTGTACATTGAAAGTAAGCATTTTATATCAAAAACCTTTCAATATCCAAACACCAGCCATCGGACCATTGAATATTTTTCATTGAGTTTATTGATTAGACAGAGAGAACATGTTTTCTTAAAACCACCAAAATGAGAAAAGTCCCTGTTTTGGTGCCATCTGGTGGTAAATGAAAGAATGACATTGACCGATAGCAATAAATACAAAAAACTTTAATTGTGATGATGTTGGGCTAGTTTTCTGAAAAGCTCTTAAACTGAAGAGAAATAACGCCCTGCGTCAAGTTTTGGTGGAACCCTGTTCAAAGGCTGAGTTCACCCAAATTACAAAAGTAAAAGTATCAGTACAACAATGTAAAAACACTCTGTACAGAAGTACTAGCAGCACAATGGTCTAACCAGGTCTCAGCAGTGAAAGTGATGGTTCTGCAATATAATGTCCCCAGTAAGTGATATTATTATATATGACATCTGGTTAACTGCCTCACCTCTGTTAAAGATGGGTGCTAATAGATCACAAGCCATATAGGTTGGAAACCATTGGTTTAATCAATACATTCAGTTTTTAAAACTTACCATATGTTGTTTTATGCAAAATCTCAATCTGAAAAGAAACTTGTAACTCCAGCTGTCAAATTCATGTAGTGTCACAGTATTCCCCTCTTAAATTTGGTGGAGTAGATGTTTAAGTAGAAAAATGGAAATAGTCAAGTAACGTACAAGTACCAAGTGGTTCTTGAGTAAATGTACTGTACTTAGTTAACCTGGATGTATTTTCATTCCTTTGTGTTTTTTTAACAGGAACAACCTGCGATGTCATCAACAATGAAGGCTTGTCTCACAGTGACACTCACCTGCCTCAGTTAAACAAACCATGGCATCACAACTTGTACACCCAGACACCTGAGAGAACTGGTCCACCTCTGCCAGGTGCCGGTGGGATCGTGTCAGGCTGCGATCAAGAGGAAGAGGAGGAAGTGGAGGTGGACGTTCTGCTTTACTCCCCAGTCAAAGTGCCTCAGACCAGGGAGCGTGAGGATGGTTTCATCAACACAGAGATAACTCCAGATGAAGACGAGGAGGAAGATGTGAACGACATCGATGTGACAGGGGATGAGGCAGAATAACCTTTGTGCATAGTTTTAGAATATATTGTGTGTCTAGTTCAGCACTTTTGGTGTACCACACCTAATGTTCTCTCTGTTCTGGTTTTATTTATGTTCACAGAGATGTGAGGCTAATATAAGAGATTTTTACATCCTTCCTTTTCTGTTACTTTTCATTATCAGTCAGTGTCTAGCAGTCATAAGCTCTGTACATTTAAAAGTCACAGGTTGATTGCATTCATTTAGTTCAGTATACAAGGTTGAAATGGTTGTTTAATTTTCATTAATATGATAAGGCATTGATACAAGTCTGAAAGGAATCTTTAATGTTTACATTTACTGTTTGTCAGTTTTATTCATTTTACATTGAGTGAAATTTGAATTGTCAGACTGAATAAGGTAGAAAGCACTTCTGTAAGTAACTACTGTAAAGAATATTTTATTTTGAGCCTGTATGTGTAAAGTGCATGGCGTTTTATGTAAATGAGGCTACATAATTATGGTTTATTAAAGAAACAGTCTGCCTTTTCATCAGTGTGTTTTCCCCTTACAAACAGCACCGAGGTTGCTGTCCTCACTACGGGCGCCAGGGGGCGCACTTTGTCTGAATCCAACTTTATTGACAGCGGAAGTAGTTGAGGAAACGGTACACACGTGTTTTCGTGCAGATTTGAAGGTTACAGAAGAAGCAGCGGGTAGGATCTTTGTCGACTGTCCGCCGGAGAGGGTCACCAGGACGGAGTGTGTGTGGTCAAAGCCGGGTGAGAGCAGCCGTGAAGCGCAGACATGGATCCCATGAAGGCACAGCAGCTAGCGGCCGAGCTGGAGGTGGAGATGATGGCTGACATGTACAACCGGTAAAGCCAAAACAAGCTAACCACTCACTTAGCGGTCTCGTCTAATGCTACCCTGCAGACAGCAGTAAACTGTCTCATGGCCTTCATTCATAGTCTTTATTAAATCGCATATTAGGTAGTAATAACAGGTCTTATAGTGCTCATTTATATTGGTGAAGACGTAGCTTTAAAGTCCTACACTGATGCTGGTTGCTACTGAGTTCATTCAGTTACAGGAGCTACATGTGACACCCTGCACACTGCAACTGTACATAAAGCTAAGATTTTCTACAGAGCTACACACGACGCAGATGGAGTCATGTACATGGCGTAGTATGTTGTAGGATTAGTGGTGTGTTCACACTGTTTAGGGCTTCAGTAGACTTCATTTTGTTATGTCCAGTCTGTAGGTTTTAATGAATTAATCATCTATTAAATGTCCACATGACTGCCTATTCTTAGCTAAACCCAATGTGAAGTGTTAAAATAACTAGGATTTATGATGAAATTAAGGATGCACTGTATTGTTTTTTCCCCCAGACCAATGAATGATGAAAATATGTTTTGTTATTAAACAATTTAATATAACTTTGTTCTTCCATTACTCTACTGCAGGAGGGAATATATATATATATATCAATTAAATGCTCATACACAGTACGCACTTGCATTCACATCATCATCAAGCATGACTTTAAAAAGGTCTGAACATATATGTAACCTGCAGACATCCTGCACCTAGCACTTTGACAACACTTGGTTATAAGTGAATGATCATGTAGAGTAACAGTTGAAGAGAAAGATGGAAAGATGGGTAGCCATTGAAGAGGGTGTTAGCAAATGGCTGTTGTAGAGCTTCAAGTTTAAAGTTGAATTGGCTGCAACATTCAGAATGAAGTGGGGATGAAGCTGCTGTCCAGATGACTAACAGCTAAAACAAGGAGGTGGACTGAGAGATGATTTTAGGGGAACACTAGTCTGCACAATAACCTGGTGTAGCCAGGTCATGTCCACTGGCCTTGATCATGGCAGACCTGTTGACTTGTCAAGAAATTAATAGTGTTAAAATTGGCTGTTTGATTTAAGTGACCAGTAATCTATACCAGTGTACTAGCATGCACAGCACCAGAGTCCTTTAACTGTTTGACATGAATGTAATGTAGCCATCATTAAATATATTGGTAACACGTCTTCACAGCAGACACTTTGACATGTCACAGCAAAAGGAGAAAAGGCTTATTCAAATATACAATAAATAATACCTGCTGCAGGAGTGCCCCCACTGGTTCAACTTGATCCCATCAGTCAAGAGGTGTGGTTTATGTACATTTTCAATTTGCAGTAGGTGAAGCACATGACTTTAATGTATTTCTTCTGCAGTGGTTTAATGATGCACAACTGGAAAATTAGCACCACCATAACGTCACAGTAGTGAATAGACAGACAAGCATAATTGCAAATGCGAAATTTGCATTTTGTGTTTTTGCATTACCTGAAGGCCACAGTAAGTTCTCCTACACACTTGGAAAGAGGGGTGAGGGTAGGGAGTTTCAGGTGGTTGCAATCAGCAACCTTACCACTAGATGCCACTAATCCTGCACATCTACACATTGGACCTTAAACAACTGAAATGAACAGCTCCTGTGTGACTTTTAAAACCCCATCTTTACATGCTAGATAGATTGGGTTTTAACAGTCAAAACAATTCAATTGATCATTTTTAAAAGATGCTTTTTTTTTGTTTATAGAAATAGCACATTAAAAGTGTTTTCACATTGAGAGAATTTGACTGACTCCTACCTTCCTTTTCTCCCAGAATGACCGACGCCTGCCACAGGAAGTGCGTACCACCACATTACAAGGAGGCAGAACTGACAAAGGGGGAGTCGGTGTGTGCCTGGACAGATGCGTGGCCAAATACCTGGACCTTCACGAGAGGCTGGGACGCAAGCTGACAGAGCTCTCAGTCCAGGATGAGGAAATGATGAGGAAGGCAGCCGTTGGGAGCGGATAGAGCGGACACTGATGAGGGAAATTACGTGGGGAGTTACTAGGTTGTGGGATGGGGTTAGCATATCTGTGTTCTCTAAAGTGAGAGACTGGTGTTTTAATGTAACGGGTGGGTAAATAAAAAAAAACAACAACATAAAATTAAAGTTGGGGTCCACTGAGACAAACTGCCTCCTCTGCTGCAGTAGAGGATGATTAAAACAGATGGGTTCAGAGGAGGCACCGG